>JAUOZQ010000592.1:0-29870 GCA_030710315.1 Anomotaenia brevis
TAGCAACATACCGGTTCACAAGTCAATTTAACTGCAGCTAAAACAGAAGCGTTCTTTGAATCCTCTTAACCGTGATTTTGTCATATTTTTTAGCTAAACTAAGTACAAAGAGGATTTCTAAATACTATGAAGAGTAAGCAATCGAAACAGCCTCTAAACTGTATTAAGGCTGTGTGGTTAATGCAATACTTTCCTCTTTCTTGGCAGCAGAAAAAAATGTCTTCATGGTTCCAAAGATAATTTGCTGCATTTATTCCAGGTACAATTCTATCTATTGATTCTATAGCGGATGAAACAATAGCACAATCATTATGGTTATTATTATTAACGGATTTACCTAGACAAAACACCACTTTAAAATATTTGTATCCGCTAATATTGAGGTCATTTATCATGTCCAAAGTAGAATTATTGATAATTATATTTTTTAGCTGGAATCTATGTTATTAAATGCATAATTTTAATTTAAATTCCAATTTAACAAAACTAATCGTAAAAACACAAAACAAATTCGGCCTTTTAAACATTAAAATTAAATAATAACAAATTAAATATATAAACTAAATGGTATCATAACGCGATTGTCCCATCAACACCACATTGCCTAAAGTTGTTCATTTGCTTTTTAAGTTAAACTTCAATTACAAATACATAAAACACATTTTAAGTGATTAGGAAGTGCTTCTGCAAACAATTGTTTTTTTATATTTTTGGTTAAAGAGAACAATTCCCATTGAACAGTAAATATATTAACAGTTATTTTTTTGAGAAGGAACAACAAACCGTTTCTAGAAATAAGTCATTACGATGATTACCGGTATTCAAGGACAGTGATATTTTACTAAATAATGATGCATTCATTTTTTTCAATTATACAAATAAGTCCTTAATAATCGCCAAAGTAATTAAGCATAATAAAGCTTAGGAAATACAATAATACAACTTCTAGTCCCATGGTCTTCAAGAGTTTGAACTATTCTAAAACGAGTGCTATTTGTTTTGTAACCATGCGGACAATTTGGAAACGGATGAACTTTAAAAATAAAAATGATTTTATATTTATATTAATAATCAGGGCTATTTAATTAAAACAATTAACATTTTAACGTGTAAACAATTTAGCGTTTTGAAAATTTTGACTTAACACCGTGAAATTTGAAGTGTATCAGATCTCAAATTTGTATGTCTAGTTTTAGGAACTTTTCAACAAAATTTTTGGTGTACCCAGGACAGTAGAGTTAACGATAAATATATGAGATTTTTAAAAATTATTGCAATTTTTCAAGCTGCTGTTCTGTTCTGTACATCCTACAAATCATCAATTTTAAAAGCGCAAACAATGCAATTATTACCAGCGAAATCCAGCTGAGAGGATAAGATTTGGATTGAAGACTGGGCTTATAAGGTAAGGGGTTTGGAAAAACTTCGAATGTGACATTCAAAATGGGAAACATATTTTGAAATTTGGTGCCTTGGTGGCCTAAACACAGAAATGTTAGCTAAAGTCTGAATAGTGCCCTAAATATTATTATACTTTGAACATAAACGTGGGTAATGGTTGTTGCAAATCACATTGTTATATATGAATGTTTATTTAAAAATGTAATTACAATGATTGAAAGTGTTATTTTTACTTAGTTTTACCTACAACGCATTAAGTAGTACTTGTAATTAATTCAGTGAGAAGATTATCAAGAATCGGCTTCCCGTGGCAAAGGAACCACTATATCTTGGTTTATTTATTGCAAATAACAAAATTGTGAGCTATTTAAAATAAAAAATCATAATTTTTGAATGCGTTTATCTTAACTAATAATGTCCATTCATTTCGAGTTATTGGTGGTGATTGAAGTGGACAATAACCAAACCGATTTTTATAAAGCCTACTAAAATTAGAGAAACGGTAAACTGAATGACAATTTACTTTGAGCCATTGCAAATGGGAGACAGGAAAAGTAGTCAAACGGGTAAGTATCTCCTGCAATTGGTCTTTCATTAAAGGCCAATTATTACCAACTAGGAATTGAAGGCCATCATGAATGCTTCAGAAGATTTCTCCTCATATTTGCTACCAACGGCATCCTTATATCAGACTACGAATTTCTTAAACCTAAATATCAATGCATATATAATTTAAAGTTCATTCGAGATCGCAAGCATTGTCGAAATTAATATAACACAATGAGATAAATGCACCATTTTAATAGTATCGTACAAATCGCACTTGCGAGTTCGAACTCATAGTATTTCATTTCAGAATGGTTCATTTTGACTGCCATCCATCTTCATCAACATTTTTAGTATAAATTGGCTTGAACATATTTAGTTCAATTCAACATCTCTACCTGTTGACAATGTTAGCACAGAAAAGAGTATTAACTGCGAAAAACGTCACCGAAATCGATAATTTAAAACTGCAATAGAAATAAAATTTGGTATGTTGTGGTTTTGGTTAGAGTAACCGTTCAAATTTAAACTGGTAGAGGAAATGTCATAAATTAATATTACAGGAAAAATGTGCATTAAATTATTGCTTCAGGGAACTGTTTATTGAGTATTTGTATCTAATAGGGATAGCAATGTTAAATTTGAAAGCAACCAACGAAGTGGAATACAACTTTCTTGAGGTAAGTTTGCAATTGTTGTGCAACTTCATGTTCCCATGGGAGGTTGACAGTACTGCATTTATTGCAATCTCCGACAGAGAAATAAGTGGCTAATAAGGAGTTCATTGAAGACGGAATCTGTTTATGTTTTTCGCCTTGGCCAACTTTGGGTTTATGTTTATTTGCATTGGCGTTTCATGATATATTTGAACAAATGATGAAAATGAGTCTTAAGTCATATTCAAACTTTATTAAACCACCAGTTTTACCATTTAAATATTAATAGCTATATTTAGTTGCAAAAGTTTAATTTTATTAATGAATAATTTATACTGTGAGGAATATAAGGAGTTAATTGCGCATAGGGTGCACCAATTACTCAATAAATCGTTCAAACTTTGGGTGATTTTGGAGGTTTACTCTATAAAGTTAGTGTATACACAAGAATCAACCTATTTTGGTCCCTTATTATTCACCGAATAGTGGGTATTATCGAGTCTTTCTGAGAGGTTTTGGGTGAAAAACGCACGTCATAGCCAGGAATGACTGATTTGTGGCATAATATAGATCTTTGGGGCTTCCTAAACAGCTGTAGTCTCAATCATCATGCGATTTTCTGGATATTATTATTGAATCTAATGAAATTTAAATGGTGTGCTTTCCACTAGTGGTAGAAACACGAGCAACGGATCTTTTAAACTATTTTGTTGAGTAATTTTGCATAATTGCCACCTTGCATTACAATCTTGCATTTCACTGATGCGCGATAAATTCAGGGAAACGCACTATTCAAGATAGTCACAAATTTAGCGCAGAAATTCATTTTGGTAGTCGCCTCTTCCCGTATTTAAATAATATTTAGCTGATTTTATATTAATTTTGAATGGTTTATCCGTCCGTTTAACCAATGCCTCTTTTATTTGAATTAAAAACTACACTGGCTATATTAGGGCTTACTGGTGTTCAAAGAATTTTCAATGCGAGATTTCCCGTTCCGTGTTGACAAGGCAATGCGACCAGCGTTTGATATTTTTGCGGAGAAATGGGAAATTGAATACCCTGGAAATGGAAGAGATTAATACAAATTGGCAAAATTCATCGTATGATATTTTTAGAATTTTGCAAGTTTTAGGAATATAATACCGATTATTGAATATATTTTCACATTATGGATGGTACATCATGGCACAATATTTTGCACCCTAGGTCACCCAAGATAAATCTTAAATTCTTATTGATAAATACATGACTGTACCTCTTATTGTTTTTCATAAGGAGTTTATGAGATGCTCATAAAGCAATAAATTCAAACAAACGGTAATTCAAGCGAAATAAAGTAATCAAATAAGCGAATCTACTGTTGATATGGTGTCTGAAATAAAATATCTGAGAGCTGAATGGTTCAAGAAAAATCCTTAATGTTTCCGTTAAGATTAAAATGGTCCCATCGCTATGAGTTATAACATATATCTTATTTTTAAATAAAAGACGTCACCAACACATTGCATTTTTAGAGCAATCCTCCTGCATCATTTAGGAAATCATTCATTTTACTCCTCACATGTAACGTAGTACACTCGTCGTGCAACTTTTGTCCGAATATTATAAACTAATATAGAAAAGGTGTAAACATGAAAACATCACATGTTTCTTTACTGCATTTTTGGCCAAAAATATGCAAATACATTACTATAAACAAATTTGCAATTATTGTCCTGCAAATTAACAAACTTTCCATTGGGAAACATTCCTGCATCGGAAGCAACGGCAGCATCACTATGCAATACACAAATTCTCGTGATTTTTCTATATAAACAGACGTGAGTTTAGCAGGTTCATTCTCAAAACAGAGAACATGTTTCCGGCTACTAATCTGCTTTCTATCACAATTCTGGGCTTAGTAGTCGGGATCTCCGGTACGAAAATTTGCTTAGCACATCCTTGCTATGCCACTTTAATAAAAATTCACTTCTGTGTAGCCGATCATGCGCCAACAATCCAACAAGCCAATGCTCTCGCCAACATTAAAATCGCAAAGGCGTTCAGAAGAATTTCTTACGAAACTCTATATCTTTATGTACACTACCCAGCAAATGATGAATTTCAGTCAACCTGTCAGATGTCATCGAATTCCGACACAACTTACGTTTGTGAAACATCTATTAGTAGAATTGAGTTCCGCGAGTATAGAGTAAGTTTGAGTTGCTTGACTTATATATAATATCGTCCCATGCTTTAAGTCATTGGATGGGCATGATTTTTTGCCTATAGCAATTAGGTCGAACTTTGGTCTATTGGAACAAAGTGATTCGTTTGGAGGACATGCGCTTTAATGCCATATATACTCTGAAAGAAGAGGGCAACCTGCGCTTGAAAGGGACGAGCTCCTACTTTGCTGGAGTGTGTGGTATCCCTCCTGGGTGCTTTTTTCATGATTGCACCAGCTTATTTGATTTTTTGCAACAAAAAGTTGAAGACGTCTAATTTAATCTCCTTAATAAAATTCGAGTGGTTTGGTTTTCGCCAATGGCTTTTGGTTACTGTTGCATACACCTATTTTCCACCAATTCTATTTGATTCTTAAACGACAGTTTGAGGTGCTTAATATCGTCAAATTAATTAGTTGAATAACTACTCTTTTGACTTTTTATTCCTTTAATTCCAACAATTAAAAAACGTTTTAACCTCTGATAATTCATTATTGTTCCAAGAAATTTTCTACCACCTTTTTAGAAGATATTTCACTTTATCTTCCAATATTGTTGGGTTCATTACTAGAATCTAATTCACTTTGTTGATTCCGTTGCATCATTTTCAATGGTATTACTATTTTTCTTCCCTATGCCAAATATTTACGGAGAGCTAATGAACGCCTAGTAAATTTCCCTAATTTGCATAAGTGTTATGAAGCTGCATTTTATTGGCCGCTATGAATTAGATTGTAAGATATTCTGCTCACGATTCTTTTTTCCAACTTTTGAGTAGTATTTTCCACATTAGAAGCCACAGTAGTTATCAGTCCGTTCAAAAGGTTAGACGGCTGCAATCAACGACGCCTTTGTTTGACCCTCGAAACTGCCGGATCCAGTAATTGATCAATGATTTCCATGAACCCAAGTCATAACGAACATTTTTCATTTTCAAGGACTTTCTAAAACATCTCTGACTTAGGATTATCTGGATCTCTGTTTAAATCTGCTTCGTTTACCGAATTCAATGCGATTTAGTGATCGTGAATCGAGATACCTAGATTAATGTTACTGTGAATACAACAGATGAACCAGAGTAACATTTGCGATGTTGATTTCTGTGCTGTGATATCTATGACAATACCTTAATCATAAATTTCAACAAAAATTTACGGGATTAAAATATATACTTTTGCTTACTATTTGTCGCACATTAATATATATATTTTATATATTTTAATTGAATTTACCCAACAGTAAAGTAGTACCTGAAAATAATGCTACTTCAATTTCACGAAATTCTAGATTCAATTCGAAAGAGCTTTTTTTGTTTTGTTATTATAGTTAAATTCGAACCAAATATTGCTAATTATAATCTCTTAATCGACGAAAATTAAGGTGCGATTTGCAGTTCGAAGGTTATTTACATCATTAAATTAACACAATGAATGACAAATAGCAAAAAATGAGGATACAAATGGAAAGCATTAAGTTATTATTTTTAATTTATTAATCTAATTTACTTCTGTACAAATGGGTCAGTAAAATGTAAGTTAATTTATAATTTTGACGGTTTCAAATTAGGCAAGTGGAATCGCATGAGTCTTTTGATAATCAAGGTACCCTTGGTCTGAATTGTTGGACTTAACTGATAAAAGATGGGTGTCTCCATAAAAGTCTTCATTTATCTTTATTGTTTTGACTTTTCAGTCGAGATTGGTCTGTCTTCAAGTACAATTATACAGTTTTATATGCTATACTAAAGCGCTCTTTTGGTTCAATTTTCGAGTGAACTTCGATAATGAAAATGGACTTGGCGGGTGGTTCGTATTTACAAAATTGACCTATTCCTGAATTATTTATTAAATTGACTTGCTTAAGGTTGGAAATGGTAGGTGATAATATTTATGATTTTTAATTTCCAATGCCTAAATTTCAGTAAACTATTTAATCGATTACTGCAAATTTTGGTTAAATACGCTCTTATAGCAGTGACCAAAACGACGCATTTTGTTCAATTTGAGACAATTTTCATAATTTTAATATTTTTAAGTAAATCATGCCAGTACAGTAACGATATTACCAGTGATATGTCAAATGATTTATCAGGTACCAGTTATTTTTTAAACTTGTGTAAAACTTACTTCAAATAATCGTTTGAAACGTTAAAAAATACCTCCCATTAATGAATCACAATGGAAATTCTAGAAATACGTGAGGGAAATTTTCGAAACTCACATACGATTTGGAACAAAGCGCACTAAACGAAAGATGAAGTAGAGCAATTAATTGTGCTAAACGCTAGTACAGTTAAAGAAGTAGGATGGAAATCATACAGGTTTCTTCGAAGGCGTTCCATGCAAAGAAGGAAAGATTGACTGAAATACTACCAAAAGACAATCGAAAGAGCAGTTATGACAGTTGTTTAATTACTTAAAACAGTCGGGATTTCTACATCTGGTAGGCTATTACCTATGTAAATGCGGTGGTAAAATTTAACTATTTACTTACGTTGTTAGTCAAACGTGGCAGGTTTCCGAATTGATGCATTCGCAAATTATTTCATCTTTTTACATGTTTTAGTCGATAATTCTTTACCGTGAAATTATTTAACATTGGTATTTTTAAAAAATGTAGATCTGAAAAATTAAATTTATTTTAATCAATTTATTATATCAAATTAGTACATAAACATAAATTATTTTATTAGGTATGTCAAAATTATGAAAACCTATTTATGGAACAAAAAAGTCAATTTCAATTTAAGAAATTCATTCTATTAATTTTTTGGGAAATTATAATGCTGAAATTTGGGTACATCGTAAGAATTTACTTAACTAACAATTTGCTTTTGCAGATTATCATTTGCAACGTTGCACTTAAACAAAATGTTGAACTTTTTTAAAAGTCGACTGATAAATATACTGCAAATTTGTTTTGTTTGAATTAGGCGAAACAATTTTTTGATTAAGCCGAAAAGAAAACTAAAAGAATTGCAAAAATGATGAAATAATTTGTACACTTACTTTTTCAGAAACAGAAATTTTGGCTAGCAGCGCAACTAATAGACAAATTTTAACCACCGCACTTTCGCAAGTAACTGGCTACCAGGTGCACAAACCCTGGGTTTCTGGAAGTAATTAATAATAAATACATTATATTTTTTGAATATCTGACAAATAAAAAGACCACGGATATCCAAAAGACGACTTGGTTGATAAATTGCATTATTTTATATTCGGTAAATTTAAGCTTTAGATACAACAGTCATTGGTATTTATTCATTATGCACCGAAATTCTATCATAAATTATTGCCAAATTATGTTCAGCTTCCTTCCTTTTAATCTGCTGATTATGGATTTTGTTCGCGTAAAATCTCCCTCATTAGACTTTTCAATTTGCGAATTTAAATATTGCTATTAAAATTCCTCTTTGTTATTTACAGTTTTAGCAGTTAACCTTTTGAAAAGTATCTCGATATTCAGGTGTCTTTAGGTAAAATCACTTTTAAGGATAACGGTTTTGTAAAATGTATGTTATTTACGAAATACATTTTACATGATTATGGCATCTAGAAGTACTGTTTATCACTTGTAATATTTACGAAATAATCATTAAGGCGGCAACTTATCATGATCGATAAACTAATAATGTTCAGCTTAATAAATGTGCATTTGTATTTCACATATAAAACTAAAATGCAAATGTCTTTGGGCAGTTGTGTATAGGCCAAAATACCTAATGTGATGCATGGTCAATCTGTGGCGCATGACTCAGTGGTGGACAAAGCCTCTCTCATACAAAGCCGTTTCCAAACCAATATACCGGACCCCCGTAGTTAATCGAATTGTGTGACTCTTTTCCCCTGTTTCTATATCATAAAGTCGCGAGTGCAACACGCACACAGTTCCCCAATAAACTTTTTGGTGCTAACACCTCTACTTCTTAATGGCACGAGCTTATGGGGGGTAGTAAATCTACCTTGTAGAGAACTTAAGTGTAGCCTATTCCACTAAATTTCTATCCCTTTAAGTTTTTTGTAAACTTTCTATTAGTGCTAGCCCTAGCCAAAGTAAAATTAAAGTAAAAACATATTTTAATCAATTACTAAGTGTGATCGACGATTTAAGCTTTCAAAAGACTAGGGTGTATTTGTAGGTGTTAGAGCTATCATTTAATATTTGTTGGAATAAATCCAGGCATGCATTTCGGTTAACTTGCATAATTGTACAAAAACATTTTCAGCGGCTGCAGCGACAATGGTGGGCAACCAAGATATCCATAGGAAAACTCTTTTATTAAGAAAAAATGTATGAAAACGATATGTTTAAATTTCAAATGATGTTGTGTTTGGTAAGTTACTGTTGCTGCAAATGGTGCCGAATAAATAAGTGCTGTGACTTGAATTAAGAAAAAAAAACAGTTTGAATTTCAAGAGTGTGTGTAAATAAATTAAAAATCTCAGCTGTATAACATTGCCTTTGATTCTTTTTAACAAGGACTTAAGAAAATCGTTTTTAAACTGAGCAATGACGAGGCAAAAGCCCTAAGTGTTGATTTGTGCCATTCAAAATATATTCTCTAATATTATTTTTCTATCCAAAAATTCAAAATAGAGTGCAATTGAATTCGATGGGTTTTAAGCACTTCCGTTTTATAGGTATTCACAAACGAATATGTGTTTAGGGATTTAATTTTATTACTGTGATAACAAATGGCTTTGGAAGAATGCAAGATTTACTAAGTACACGTTTTCACATTTCTGAAAATATAACTTATAGATACATTAAAAGGAACCAAATAACCACAAGATACGCTTAGTTTTCATCGCTTCAAAATCAAACACCATTTTATTCTAATATCCGTCAATTAGGAAGTAAATAAAGATAGGTCTATAATCAGTAAAGTAAGTTCGGTCGTACATTTTACCATAAGAATGCAATATGGGTGGACGAAGGTTTTGGGAGTGCTTTAAGCTGCTTTTATAAAAACCGTGGCCTATTTCGAAAACAGCCGCCTTCATTGAATTTTAAAAAATATGGTTTTTATCCAAAAGAGTCAACATCGGTAAATAGAAGATAAATTTTTACTTGAAGAGCCATCAAAAGTAATTATTTTTGAACATTTTGATACCCAATTAAGTGTATTTTTTTAAATAGGGTAATATTTTTCTAGTTAAAGTGATATTTTTTGAATGGCTAATACGCACGGATGATTCCTGTCCGAATTTGTGTTGCATTCATTTTCATTAAAGCTCTAAATAATTTATGTTTTCACATATTTTTTACCTTTTCTCTAAGTAAACTGTTCTTAAAAGGAAAAAAATTTCAAAAATTCAAGTTTAAAGGGAACTGTAGTTGATTTTGTATTAATCCCAGAAATTACGGGACATTTTATTTTTGATCCAAATACAGTGCAATAACAAGGCAGCAATTTTTAATTTTACATTTTATTTAAAGATGTTGCAAAACATGCTACGAAGTCTAAATCATATTGGTAAGTTTTACTAGAGGGTGAGATTAATGATTAAATTGCTGATCAAGTTTAACAGCTTGACAGCTTCTTGATCAGTTTAATCAGCATCATTGAATACTAAGCATTGTAAACAATTAATTTTATTATTTATAATTTTTGCGTTTTCATTATTGCTTGCTAGTAATGCAAAACTATTGCTGGCTCAATTTACATAATGAACATATGTATAAAAATGCATAACTAGGCTTTAGTTTATTTTTTATTAAGACAAAAAAGAGCAAAATGTGCTCTACGAATAGAAAACATTTTCTTATGAATTGAAAAATGGTTTATATGCAGTTGTTGACAACTGTTGACATGTGAAGGTATTCCGTAGACCTCAGATTACTAAAGTTTTCAATCTAAAATTTTGATTCCTATATTCCGGTTACATGGAATTGCAGAGGCCACTTTTGAATGGATGTGCAATGGATGTCCAAAGACTAAGATATTTGACCTATTTAAACCAACTGAAAGCGCTAATGGTATCTTAACTGGTAGGCGATGAGAGATTGTCAGCGCTTGGTAACGAGGTAAAGTATTTTAAAGTATTGTATATATTGTAAAGATGTAAAGTATTCTATTGGAAAGGCTCTATTAAAATGGATGTTAGTTATACTGCAGTTAAGCAGGTAAAACGCGAGAACTTGTTAAATTGTGCAGATATTTTCAGGGATACTAGATGAGTTCTCGAAAAGACATCAAGTGCTATCTGGGCGTAAAGTGACGTAAGAGTTTCCGTGTTGTAAAATAAATGCACTGGTTTGGATTTAAAGAAGTGTTTTCAGTCAAAAAATTGAGGTTAGATATGGACATTCTCAGACGAAAATTAGACGGTTTCAAACGGATAAAGTGGGAATTTTAAATGATTTTATCAATACCAAGCCACAGTAAATTGGCATTGGATTTCTTGAATTGATGCATATTTATGATCCGTTCCCTTAATATTGTTTTTCTCTTTGTAAATGTATCAATAATTTATCGTAAACCATTCATTTAAAAATACATAGCTCAGAAAACGCATTTTAGTAGTTGTTTTATTCACTTCATCAAAACATGTCATTGGACTTACCACGGTTCAATAAATTAAGATGCAGAGAAATGCCCATTATTTAGTTGGCTTTGGCACATAACTATTGAAACATGGTTTCTTGAAATCCTATACTTGGTATTGCTACTGAACTCAAAGCGCCGCATTTCTCTGGCCTAAAATGCAGTGTTCCTTGTTGAAAAGGTTCGATCATAGGTGCAACAGCCTCTCGCAGCTAAATAGTGGCTGATAAGTGGCACATTTCGTTAAATTTCAAATGTCACAACCTTACTATATAGGACATAGAGCTCAATATGATAAGATGTATTAGGAGACACTCTAATCCATCTTTTACAAAATATTTTATCAAACTTTTAAATAGGTATTGAGAATATATCATTTTGCTGATTTAATAATTAGTGTCTTATATAATGTCGCACTAAAAAGCATGTACCAGCTGCTACCAACTTAGTGGCACTCATTTAAATAGCGAAGTAAGAAAAAAGGAAGAGACTTTGGTGAGGAGCTGCTTTAAAGAGGGAGGTCGGGGAAAAATCTCGACTTGGTGGTGAAAGCCCTGGTCACAACAGACTATGTAGGGAAAAGGATAGCTCGGTATTAAAGAAAGGAGAGAGAGAGAGAGAGAGACAGAGTGGGTCGAACCTCGTGGTGGGTGCAGTCAAAGTTCATGGCATAACCATCAATATACGTGTTAGTTCTCTATTATAAGCAATCGGAAAATTTCGTGTAAAAGTTTCGGAAATTAAAAAATAGCGTACTCTCGTATACAACTTTTTATGTGAATTTCAAAAAAAGGCGCAAAAACTTTATTAAACGTGAATTATTAAAAAAAATCTACTTTAAATTGTTTTGCTTATAGTAACTGCTTTGCTGTTAACAATTAACATTGGTGTCCACCTATATTGCTGGAGGCGAAAATATAATGTGATGAAACAGATTTGCAACATGCTCCCGGAAACTCCTCTATGATTACGTCGAACTTGGCCATTTCACTTGTGATGTTGACTCCTCAGAATTGTGTTTTTGCACGGGCAAACCAACTTGCTGCACTGTTCGGCCAATAATCTGATAGTCTGACTGCAACATGTTGGAAGGGAGGCGGGTCCCCAGGGGTGTATAATTCTTTAACCATTATAGGCGTGTGCTAGTTAGTATTGTTTAAATGTTCTCTAGGCTTTGGCAGTGCTCGCCAATTAAAGTGATTAGCACTTTAAAGAACTTCCAAACGCTTCCCAGGTAGTAGAATACTGGTGATGGAGGCATAAACTTGAAAAAGGAGTAGCACTTAATGGAGGAGGTCCTGGCTGCACGCTGCAATACGGATTTGTCAACACTAATTCTGGTGAGAGGACACAAACATTTATCCACAAATCCACATTTTTCCGCTACAAATGCACGGATTTACTTTCTTCCAATAATGATAATGTGGGCGGTGTATAAAATAGACTGTTGATTTCCGTCTATTTAAACAAAGCTGTGCTAACTAAACGAAAATGTGAATCCTACGTTAGGAAGTATTTCAATAGGTAACTACGAATGTGTATTCAACGAAGTACCTAGCGTCATATCAATGGCCTAAACAACTATAAATAATATTTTGTTAATTACGGATGGTGAGTAAAACACACACCTAGTTTGTAGTCGATTAAAGCGAAATTACTATTCTTCCTAACACTCCTGATAAAAAGACGAAGGTATTTTAAAGATGCAGGTGTTATTCTATTGAAGTCTTCTGCTCCAAGTAATATCACAGGCAACGAAGTAACTTCTTTTAAACAATTTCAATACCTTCATCTGATTATTATTGAAGGGTATTTATTTTAAAGTTAGACTTATTAAACAATCAGTTTTTGACTTCATTAAACCATGCGGGTCAAGGTAATATAAAATCAAGAGGTCGTTATAATTTGCATAAGCACGCATGGTCCCCCAATCTGTTAAAAGATGACCGGTTGCTAGGGTGTAATGTTATCGATATGACTCATCATGTGCCACGGGTCAATTTTTTGTATATTAGCAATAAAAGGATAATATCGTCACTCAATTGCTTTTGCTAAAGATGATGTCTCTCTTCTGTTAGAATTGTGTGGTATTTACACCGCCACCTCCGTTCGAATAACGACAGTTTGAGTGCAAGAAATTGCAATATTATCTAACTTTGCAAAAGCCGCGATGGTTTACTGTTTCTAAGGGTACCTTGCCAAAAAACAGTTGGAATCGTTGCCTGATGGGCAGTCCCGATGGTCGAAGTATCTACCTATTGAGCTCCTGATATGACCTCTTGAAATTGGCATCACTGATGTGATTCTGGAACTTTTGAATGATTTCCAGTGAGGGTTTATGGGAACATTGGCACACTGTCGTCTGTTGTCCTTTGAGTAGGGGACTTCAAACCATTTCTCTATATGAACTAGCCAAGTGCCAGTATTTCCATGCAAAACAACTGGTTGGTAGGGAATGTTAAAGGTTCTTTAGGAGATGCAGTCTCCCCAGCGGAAGTATCTAGCGTCATTCAAAAGGTCCCGTCTGAGTCACCAACCTGAAGTGGTACTTCCTCCAAGATTATCTTCCATGGCGAAATGACTACCCCGTAGGAAGTCAATTTCATTGATAACCATTAATAGTGAATTCATTTTTCAATCAAGGCCGGCTATGGACTTTTTTTACAGACGAAGACTGTTTGCATTCGAATATCAACTTGTCATACTTTCACTTATTTCAGAATAATTATGTTCTTTTGTCGTTCCATCGATCAGATAAACAAAAATGCCTCGAATGGAGAATGAAATGGAGCAGAGTCTGCTACATGTTCTACCTTCAAGTGTTTTGGCCCCCTTCTGGCACTAGTCTCACGGAGAGGATAACGATTCGTGATGCTTTGAGGTCACAATCGATAAGGTTTACTAACTGTAGCCTGAACACTTCTAAAGAGCCCCTACATCTACTTCCAGGTGAGTCTCACGTTTTGAATAGTTACATGTCATTTTTGTAGGCTGATTCACCATTGTCTGTATTTGGATAGCCTCGCTATGAATAAACCACTGTTTTAAGAATTTGCATCTACTGTCACCGTTGATAATCTTACCACTTTAGGTACGGTTTCGAGTGCTCTCATATTTCCACTGAATCATGACCACGGTTACTGCCAAAGAATCCTGGTTGACGTATTGTCCAGTGCAACGATAGTTACTGCTTTCTGTCAAACCGGGTGCACAAGTACACCATCGTAACCTGGAAATCAACCAAAGTGATGCAAATAAACAAGGGTTTCCCATTTTTCAGTTGAGCCAATTGCAGATTTTTGAGTTAATTCTCAACCGCAAGCTGGAGGAGGCGCTAAACTTTGCCCAGTCCCACCTGGCCGGTCTCCTCTTCTAACCCCTGGTTGAGTACCTTCAGCTCCTCTACGAAATGAAAAACACCATGGCCCTACTGGCCGTTGAAACCCTGGGGAATGCGTCTATGGCTCGTTGCTGGGCAGTCGCCACGCCGAACTGATTGCTATGCGCCGTTCTTAATCGTGCCATTCTCTGGCACATTAAGACGAATGCGGGTTAGAGTGATGCCTCTCTGCTTCTTGAAGGCTCAGATTGTGAAGAACCATTAAGGGTACTTCTGACGGCTCGAATGTGCTCGCGGAACTGGTGAGATCAGCGGCTCGTGCCATTTCAGCAAACGTACCACGACTGATCAAGTTGATGACCATGTTGATGTTTATCAAGGGTTAAAAGAGGACGATCTCACCTCGGAGCTGAACTCCACTGCGCCTGCGCCTTCTAAGTCGTCGGCGACGGGAGCGACTTCGTGATTGGTTGGCACTGTTGAGCAATTTTTTCCCAGTCCCAATATTCATACATACTAAATTCACATACTTTAAAACAAATTTTGCATCACAAATATGAAAAACCTATCAGGCAAAAGAACCCCGGCTTAACGGTCTATCATCGTGCCTAACTTTTTAACGTTGGCAATTTGCCAATTATATTTATGCTGAGTTGGATGCACAGAAAATGATATTAAAAGTTTATTTATCTATAATTAATAACTTTTAACAAAATCACAGAATATCCGATATATTACAAATTTTGTTAGGTCCCTTTTCGAAAATCTATTGATTATTTTTAAGTCGAGATGAAATACAGCCTATAAAATATAAAATCTAAAATTGGTTATTTTAATTAGAGTCTTATTTCTTTAATTTAAAGGCCTTACAGATAGTGCCTTTAAAGAAACAAATAATATTAAACTTTTGGATTAATTATTTAAAACAAACACATGAGAATTTGTCGTGCAAATTATCCAGTAATCTTGCTTTTACTATAAATGCTTCTATCACAGAAGACAAGTACTCGAAATCATAAAAAGTAATGCTGGTTAATATCTTAGTTTAGATTTCTGCCATTATTCTATAAATAGTACGCCTTCCTCTATTTTGTATCAATGGGTTTTCTGCAGCCCAAAATAAAAATGACAGGTAGGCTTGCCAAAAAGCTAACAATGCTGGAATAAACTCTCTAATTTGTTAATTCACCAATTGCAAAACCTACCAAGGATGACTATCAACATAACTGGAAAGTTAACTGTAGCTTACGGTGTACATTTGAAACTATATTATTATAAAATGGTTAACTTTTTAAAGTTAGCAATTTTTTGTTATGTGATCTCACCAGAAGAAGATTTGCACTCTTGCTATTTTACTAACAGTTTAAATAAGGAAAGAGACGTGTGATGTTTATCCAGTCACATAAAAATAATAATATTGTTAAGTGCTTTACCATTGAACGGCTTGAAGGGTAAGCGTGGTAATTAACAAGGCACCTAAAAACATCGCGCCTTTGCCATGTTGATAAACTTTCCTTATACAAGCCTATATATGGCACCTTGAAGGTCGTTAACTGCCCTTGTTAGGATTCACAGTTTGAGTTAAAATAGGATATTCTTATTGGCTGAATTTAATTGCCTTTGAAAAAGCTACTTTCCTTTGCATAAATTTTGAGTAACGTTGCCTATTTTTCGTTCATGTATTCATATTTAAAACCGTACTAAGGAGGTAATATGTCTGTTTCTATTCACAAATGGAGGCCTTATAACTCAACAATCATAAATTAATAATTTAAAAAATATCACTGAGGGTTCTTAAATTGACCATTAGTTCTTAAGAGCCGGAAATTGAATCGAGAGACTGGTTTTGGGACTGGTGATGAATGAACTTCAATTTCTCCTGGATTGTCACGTTATTTAGCTTCATTTATAAAAAAATGTGACAGAATACGAAAAGATATATTAAAGTGAACAGAACTTACCTCACTAGCATAGCTCTTTCTTACAAAAAAGCTAAAGTTAAAGTCTAAAAGTCTGTTTTTTTACTAAGCAATTTTATCAAGAGAATAATGGTAATTTTAGTCTTTTTCCTATATAGTTGGTAGTTAACTTCGTTGCATTATAAATATGTCGCTTTTATATTTGGTTTTAGATAAATGTTAATAATAAAAACCTCGAAGACTTAGTACTCACCCAATCCAGTAAAAATTACTTTGGAATATTGCACTTTACTGAGATACTCTGTAGCGGTTTGAGAACGGCCTTTCTTACAAAAGGGGAAATGGATTCCTGGTCATGTCTTAAAGCCTGACAATATCGCGTCAAGCCGCCATAACTCAATCACGGGAAATGTTAATTGTCTGTTTTATACGATGAGATTTCGAAACCATGAATACAACAATACAACAGTGTTTAATTTGCTTTCAAATTATTGAAATATGATCTTATAACAATTAACTCCGCCTAAGGTGAACATTCCAATTTAACCAAAGAAGAAACAACGCTTTGCTGCTTTTCAGCCAACTTTATAATAAAAATATGACTTGCAAGATCAGCTATTGGATGATGTCACGTGAGCTAAAGTCGTCTTTAGTCATTTGGTGTTAATGCCATATGATGGAACCAACACAATCACGTTCAAATTTAACTTCTCCAAAGTACATTTTGTCGTAACATTTCTTATCTTATTAGTACAAATTAACATTGCATGTCTATATATAAACGACGACGTTGGGATACATACTACAACTCCTTGGATGCAAAGGGATAATTACTTTCAGCCCAACCACAGCAGGGCATTTACTTGTTCTACGCTGCTTCCTCTCTCCCTCACCCTCTCTGATGTGTCACTCAAATCGACGAACTGCCACGCATACTAAGAGGTGAGCACAAACACAGATTTGCTCTTATTGGTCCCCTCCCTCAGCACTATTTGAGTGTGATAATCAACGTTGCTCAATTCATGAGGAAGCTTCTTTCTGGTTGCAAGCTTTTGCTGTTTTCCTGGTACTGAAGTTCATCAAACAATTAAGGTGACGCCAAATCCTCTAGGTAACTTAATCGTAACCTTTCATAGCGCAAATGCATTGACATGAATATTTTTGAAGGGATCATAGACGATCCGCTGGTTGATTAATATTTGAATGGCAAAATTGCAATGAAAGGCAAACAGATTGATACAATTAATAACCACTTGCATTGAATTTAATGCCTTTTTATAAAGTCTTGTTCTAATCGGAAATGTCAGTATCTGGTGTCTGCGGCAACGGATAAGGTATCCACATTCTCATGTGCAATAAAGACCCGAAAATATCAAAGAGAAGATATTCGAAGGAAAACCACAATTCCCAATCAGTGGTGGTCCGATTTCTCCTGATTCTGCTTTCCATTCGAGCCAAATTACAAATGGTGAAAGTGCAGTCCAAAAGGAACCTGGTTCTTCAAACTCACCTGAATCTTCTATCCATCACTCACCATCACACAATTGTGGAAATTTTTTAAGCAGTTTTCTTATTCTAGGTAGGTATTTCCTACAGTATGTAGAAGCTTGCACACGACAGCAGAAATGAAGTCTAATTTAGGAAAAAGATAATTATAATTCACTCAATTTTAATTATTCTAATATCGTCTTTATTTAATTAAAAACAGTGCCTTGTTTGTTCGAAACCAGGTTTTAACAAAAAAATATAAACCGCTGTCTGTCATATATTTCAAAATCATTTTTCCAAATGCCTTTTAGACGAAATCTTGTGCTTTCTAGGGGCCATAGTGCATTCAAAGCAGCTAAAGTTGTTTTTCGCTCATTAATTAAGGCACATTTCTAGCTATTAAAAATTAGGAATATTGTGTCGTTTTAAATCATTTACTAATGAAAAATTTTGTCAGACTAAATGGATTAGTGTCAGTGGTCAACAGCTAATATTCAATAAAATTTCCGTGAAAACTTGCAACAGATTTTTATCCAACAATTTAGCCAGTTGGTGTTCATATTTCCACGTTTGTACGAGTTTACTTAGGTATATTTCATTTGTATATCAAAAATAATTTACTTAGGAATGTTTTGCTACTTCATCATTCTGAATAAATTTTAGCATGATCTAACTAGGATTGGTCTTTGTTTAGTTACATTAATGAATGCAAAATTCTGTTTGTAAAAACATATATATGTATGTGGCACTGGTTGACATGTGTAAATTATGAGCATTAATTAGGCTTGTTTTCATAGTATATTTTACATTCAGTTCTTTGGTGATGGTAATTTAATTCAACTTTAAATTAACGCTTGCAAATGCATTCATGATTTTCGTTAAATATAAATTATAGAGAGATGACACTTCAAATGATTTATATATATAAATATCAAATAATATACGTTACCCATTAAAAAATGGCCAACCATTTTCCATAAATATATATTAATAAAAATAAATTAGCTATTAAAGTAAAGAGACACCTACTAACTTTGTTTTTTGCTTTTATTTAAATTTAGAATAACGGAATACGCAGTTTTAAAAGTTCATTAGATGAGTTAAATTTTCACAGATCTTATCTGAAGGTACGGTAAGTTCGAGTATGCTCCTCCTTCATTTGCCATCTATTTAAATGGATTCAAATAATTTTGATTTTTTCAGAAATATTAATTGAGCTTTAAAAGGTGTGAGTTTGAGTGAAGCTACGCTAAAACTAATGCATGTAGAAGATTTTTCAAAGTATAACCAAAATAAAATGGAGCAATTTATAATTTAACATAATAATACAGCTTAAGTTTTGCTATTAATATTTAAGACAAAATTTACACTTTATTTGCCAATGTGAATATCAAATTAGCTCACAGTAAGGCTAAGCAATAAGTGCGTACCTTAAGTGGAATTGGACTTCAATGATTGCCAAAGACCTTCACTAATTTTTAATTTTACACTTGCTATAAATATGCATTTTCATCCAGTCCTTTAATATCAATGTATTTAAGAAGTATTGTTTTCTAGTGTTGGAATAAAAAAAATCCAACTTAGATAAAGATTTCGCTCTCACGTAGAACCTTAGAATAATGGGGTAATGTTTCTGTTGTACTTTAGGTGTTATGCGTTCTTTGATAAATTAACGCAGTTTGTCGATCTTACATTTATGAGTTTTAGAGTTAAAATGGCAATTATCAGGGTTAATAGTACAGTCACAAAGGAGAGATCCATGTGTCTATCGCAACAGTAAATCAATACAGGTGCTCTTCATCTTTATAGCAATTAACAGTACGGAAAGTCCTCAAAAGGAAACATCTGAGTCAATATGTACTTTAATAAAAAAATCTACAACGTTTCTAACAATTAAAAAATTTCAACTAATTACCAATTTTTTGACATCGATTCTTGTGAAAAATATGGAGGATTTGATTTTTACGATCTTTATGACTAAATGCAAAAATCAATATTAAAAATTAATATTTAACTGTCTTTCACAAAGTACCCGAAAAAAGGTTTACAATGGAAAAAAGAAAGATGATGCCTAAGTAATGTATTTTTATTCTATCGTTATACTGGTTATTTATGCAACTTAACGGAAATTGGTTGCTAATGGGTCATTTTTTTCGGGGTTTAATCAAGCATTTCATATTTATTTCGATGTACAATATTCAAAATATAAATTGGTTCAAATGGCAATGATTAAGTGAGGTATTGTTTAAATTAGTAAAATAGCCTATCACTTTCAAGGCAAAATTGTTTTTTACGTTTTGAAAAAGGAATCAAAATTGTTTTTTTTATTTTTTTAACGTTTTTTAATTAAAATGAGGTATTGAAAATAGACTGATTGTCTGAAAGTCCCACACACCTCAGTGTTCCACAGCCAAACAAAATAAAATATCGTTTATTGCAAAACTGACAACGCAAAATAGACTTAAACAATTTATCTATTATAATTCAACATCGTTTGTCTACTAGAACCGAATCACAAACAGAGATAAAAATTAAAAAAAAATAGAAATAAGGCAGAAAGGGTTGTTTACCCTATCAATAACTGTATTAACTAGGTAGGTTGTTTGCATAGAACAACGATTGAAATTGTTTATTATATATCAAGATTTGCTATTTCAAAATTTATCGAAATTTATAAATTTATTAATAATCTGCAAATATTTTATCAAAATTTACATAAAAAATATAACTACCAAAATGATTTTTATGGTTTAAACGTAGAATATATTTATGCATGGGCAGAATATGCAAAAATGTTCCAATTTCTCCGTTTATAATGTCAACAACACAATGAAAACAGCTACTATTCTGCCAATTGAGAATGTAACTTTGAAAAATTATATTTATCGGAATATCAACTTGTTTGATTGGTTAGCCCGTTGTAAGAAACAAGAGAAAATAACCATCCATTTATCTAGAACTCTTATTAGTCAATAGACCGGAAGATGCAAAAGTAAGCCAATGGGAAAATTGAATCAAAGAATTGCAGTTCTTTTAAAATCGAGTAAGGGAAATGAAGCAGACGATGTGTAGCAGTATTGTAATTTTTATAACCTTACATACTTTTAACTGGTAAGTAAAAACACGGTGCAATTTTTTTGCAAATATTTCGTATAATTACAATTTTTTTCGACATCTTTACCATGGTTTTAGCGCCCCTCCAGATGGGAGAGCTTACCTTTGGTAATATTATATTTTTGAAAAGCGGAAAAATATAAGTCTTTTTTCCAATTTTTAGCACTGGGTGTGCGATGTGAGAATATCTGTGAATCAAAATTTTCATAATAATTATTTTTATGGCATACTCGTTTGCTGTCACTACAGGCCTGGTCCACTGGTGGGTCTTCAGTGATGTTCGATGCATATATTGAGATTTCATACCTAACATTCTTTTCCATATTTAATGTTCTTTGGTTTGTGACTTGTTTAAAGGAAATTTGCAGATTTCATGCATTATTTTTTACATTCACCTTCATGATTGTATTCGATTAGCACTGAAAATCTAGGCGCAATTTATCTGCTACCTAATGGTAAATAACATCATTATGTATAAAATCTAGAAGTATTCGAATACATTGATGGTTCATTGCGCCATCCATTTCAGATAAATGGCATTGGTTAGTAAAAAAAATTGACAAATTTACTTTTTTTAAATAAGCCGAAAATTTTCTTTCGAATTCATGCCTATTATAATATTCTCTTCGCCTCCTGATTTTAGTTGGGGATGCAGATTTCCCAGAAATGCCAATGTTGGGTGAGTCAAACGGTGCATTTTCCTTCCATTACCTCTAACAATACATATAGGTCCTAATCGTATTTATGGAAGTAGTTATCTGGCTGTTTGGTGAGTGCCAATTTACTACGATAGGCAATTTAAGAATTATCTTACTCACAGGCGATTTGTGTAGCAAACTTTGTGGACGCGTAAGCTCAAGCATTCTTTAATGCTTGTTTTACATTCATCTTAAAGTTCAAAAACTAAAGTATAAGAAGTGAATGCAAATAATTCGTCTCAAAAATCGAAATAGGTCTCCTCAATAAAATAATATTAATATTTTTTTAGTTGTCTGATGAATGATACCTCGAAGAAGACATCGAACTACGGATTATATTTTGTGCTGAATATGTGTTATAGTGGCTTTTGTCATAATTATAATTGAAATATACAACTTTTTGATTATTTTAATTGCAAATTGTCGGATTGTGGTCAGCTTTTTATTTCGTTTCGTAAAAAAGTATTCTGCTGCTAAAAAATAATTCTGATAAAACTTTAGAGAAATGGCTTTAAATAATTTAATTTGCACTTTTTAAATGATTTCTTTTAGTTCAGCGTTGCACAATAACTCAGCAGCTAACTATAGTGATGTCATCGTTTACTTACCATAAATATTAATTATTGCGGTTTTTCAAGAGAAAGTCCGCTGGAAGAGCAAAAAATAAATATTTAGGGACCTGAAAAAATGGCTAAGGTTGCAGTTTTGTTTTTTGGCCTAGCAATAAGAAAAATAGCGCGTATTAAGCAAATCAAAATTAATACCACTGACTGCAACGAATAATAAAATATGTAGGATAAGTATTAATTTCTAAAAGCAAATATTTACTGTTACGCTGCAAAACCATGTTAACGATTTCCAATAATAATAACTCTTTTGAAATTTAGTTTTCTGAATCCGAAATCATTTAAAACTTACTCCAAGATTTTAACTTTTATTTACTTTTCAAATTTTATTGAATATTATTAATTATTTATGTATTATTTTATTGATAAATTCCTTGTGAGGATTTTGACCGAAATCATGTCTATAAATACAAAAAATTGTATAGAAGTCAAAATGTTAAAATACATATTTTTGATTTTTGCCTTCAAATTATATTTAAAAATGCATTTTAAATACTATTTTACAACTCTCATTTGCACCTTTTGTGGTATTACTGGTTATAATTCAATATCATTTACTAGGTGTTCAAATTTAGGAACCGAAGGAGTCAACAGCATAAAATTTATAAAAAAGCAATTCGTACAAATCTTTTATGATTAATATCAAAGTTAACCTTAAGGGAAAAATGCCATTGCTACTATATTAAAAGAAAAGCAAAGCACATAATAGTCGTAAGTGAAACAGCACAAATTACGATAAAAATCTAGGTGATTGCGCAAAACTATTTTAGAAATATTTCGGTCTAGTACTGTTGAAAATGGGCAAAAAATACTGGCCAGCCGCAAATCATCTGTTTTAATATTTTAATTGCCTTTTTGCGCATGTTTTCATGTCGCAAGTCATTTATTGCAAAGCATCCAGCTGACTTATTCGAATTTATAAGTTAGCCAATGCAATGAAAATATTTGTATTCACCAAGATTACCTAAATTGCATTCAAAAGTTTGCTTTTATAATATCCTCTATGCAAAGTCTTTTAAGTGCTAAAATATTTTGAAAACCTCATTAAGAACAAGGCTACATTGGTGGTTGCAGATGTGGATTCACGCTATTCAATACTATTAAATAGATTTTGTTAACTTTAATGTACCCTCATTTTTTATTTAAATGAGGTCTTACATTTAATGTGATAGTAGCTCATATTTAACATTATAAATACATTTTAATAGAAATAACTTGATCATTATATGTCAAATGCTATTTCGTTTATTTTGCCTGGTGGTTTTTTTTTCTAAAAGAAGTATTTATATGTTAATTAAAAAAACACACAACTATTTTAATTAAATGTTTTTAAAAACATAAATGTGAATATTTATAAGGATTTTTGAATGGCAGTTCTGCATTTGAGTTAATTTTGTGCTTTAATAGGAAAAATTGAACTAATCAACTAATCAAATTTCAGGCACAAGAGGAAATAGTGATGAGTTTAAAAGTATAAAAAATGAATATTTAAGTATCACTTAAGTGTAGTGAATTGAAACGTCACTTAAATGTAAGCTTTTGTTTGGCTTTTTGAAAATGTTTGTAAAAGAACATAAATCTAACAAATATTAAAGAAGTAATTTAAATATATATACTATATGCGTGATTGCTGAGATTGCAATAGCGAATCCTTCTCACATAATTAAAAAATTAATTTAACAGTTTGCTAATATTGCACGACTGAGTTATTGATGATTGTTGCAGTTTAGATCATTTAAGAAAACATTATCAATTTTTTGTTAAATGCTCAGAAAAATAATTTTCACGGAATGTATAGATTTAGTAGCATAAATACGAACAACTAAATTTAAATCAAGTTTCTTTCAGAATAAATATTTTATCTTCTTTTTATGGATTATTTTTTTCATGAAGGTTTAAAAAGCACTACTTTTACTAATCTATTGTTTAATTGTGTTTCAAGTTATCTTCCCCAAATTTAAGAAGTTTAATAGAAACCGAGGTATTTTCTGTTCAATCTTCATCTTTTGAAAGCTTGGTTTCTAAGAGAAATTTATTGTTGGCATGTCAAAATTTCAAATTTAACTGCTCAAAGTAAGATATTTAATACGAATGATTAAATATGTACCGTTTAACGCCATCGAACTTTCACTGCTGGCTGTCCATGTTAATAATTTAAAAAATGTATACCAGGACAAATAAATTTTGACTAAGATCTTCGAAAATACACAAATAAATAACTTTATGATTGATAGTATGCATTTGATTAAATTGTTTATAATACATAATATTTAACAATGCTACTCCATAGATTTTAAAAAGGAAACTTTTAGGCTGTATAAACAATGCTTACGACTAAATTAGTGAAAGTTGATGGAATATTACTCTTCGCTTATATTGAAATTTCTAATAAAAATTAAATTTAACTTACGATTTCAAAAAAAATTTTCTTCTTGATTTTCAACCTGATGACCTCCTATTTCAACTAATTCATTATAATATAACGCTTGCTTGACGTTGAATGTGTCTGCTATGAACGGTTGAATTTTATTATGCGCAGAACTATTTACTCTTAGTATCCTAGATCGAAATTAGCCTATCAAATTGAGATGAAATAATAGGTGCAAGTAGAAAGTTTCACTGCAAACGAAGGAATTTTGTGAATAATAAATAACTATGGAAATTTAAAAAAAAACATTCTTTAAAGCTTGAATGCTTTATTTATTGCAAAACGTCAAATAAAATATATTATAACATCATTTTACCATTCAATAGTGTCTATTCACTCAGTACGCAAGGTTCAATTTCTCCTGGAAACATAGTCATTGGCAAAATATATTTGATCTGATTTATTTATGCGTAGTGATTAATTAAAAAATAATATCATTTATATCTCTGACCGTATAAAAGTATTAAAAACTCATTCGGATTTAAATTCATATTTTTGAATATAATTTGTGCTGAGCAAAAACGTAAATATACATTTCATATTTGCCACATAATTTCGGTATATTAAATCATGGATACTATTGAATGCTTATTTAGAACAAATTGTGTGTGATTATCAGAAATCATGTTTTATAAATCTTTAAAATAGTCACACAATCAAGGTATGCATATTTTAAAGACCACAACTTCCAATTCGGTGCGTCGTTTCATGATTCTTTGATTTAGGAACATAAAATAAACTTCTTGCGGCAAAAGTTGCCGACGTGCAAGATTTTTGATAGAAGCTTTAGCTCCTAAGAATATCTTGTATAAGTTTTATATTTGGATGCCTATTTCAAGAACCGCGTTATACATAAAATATTCATTTGAACACTGTAAAAAAATTAAAATAACTTCAAGAATTCCTTTTTAAGCTATAAAGTAGGATAGTAATTGTCAATATCTTACCAACTTGATATGATTTTAGGCTAATATTTGATTATCTCTTAGCATGCTGCCAATCAGGTAGAGCCAAAACCATATTTTAAATTGCCAAAAGTCTTTTAAAAAAGAAAATGGCTTACTTTTTTCAAGTTTTTCATAAACCAATAATGGTCTTAATTTAGCCCGTTTTAGCTTCTCTTATAAATATAACACAAAGTATTTCAAAAAATTAAATTACTAATTAAAATATAGGATGGTATATTTGCATTAGAAAAGATGGGATTAAGATAAAACAAGTATAATTTAAGATATTTTGCAAATTATTCGATATTTTGCACTCTCACTTTTTTCTTTTAATTAGGTTGTTGCAAATCGATTCAGTGGTGCACTACGAATAAAATTAGAAATTGCAAAGCTTAACTGCTCAAATTAATGAAATTTTCCTTGTTTTTCAAATATTATTTTATGAAATAGTTGCATTGCTAATATGACTAATTTAGTAATTTAAAGGACATTTCATGGATAATACTATTACCTTTTCATTAAAGTTATCACGTAATGCGAACACAAATAAATGTGTTGTCGGTTCGATTTATAGAGAAAGAGGGTCCCGATAAACGAATGCTTACGCCAAATCTCTCCTCAGCATCTGCTCTAGTACTCCATCGAATCTTAACTCAAATCCATTATTTAAAGCGTTATTGTCTGAACGAATGAACTATTTTTTATATATTCCATGTATGAGACTTTGGCCGAGCGCTTTTTGAGAGTTTTTCAATCTTTAAAGCATTAAATGTCTTTTATATGTAATTACTCCGTAAGTATTAAAAAAAGATTACTAATTATAAACTTTATTAAATGCTGGTATACTATTTTTTCAACATTATTCTGGCGTTTTTATTTCTGAAAAAGTTCATATTGATCAGATATTGTAATTATTTATAGGTTTTTTTGCTTTTACAAAGAGAAAATGGTATACATCAATGATATTTCCATTGTTAGCAGTTAATTGTGGTTTTACATTTTATGAATTTTTATGTTTATCAGTTCTACGAAATTCCGCCTTCAAATTACTTAAAATGAAATTTCCACAGTTGCGTCTAATTGATTTTAAAATTGGAACCATTAAACTTTTCTTTAAGATGAAAATTTTCTAGTGTTTTGACTGTACTGAAGCATTTGACTGTTTACCTTGCTTAGAATAAGTACTCGGTATATTTTTAACCTAGATTTTAGAAAAAAATCATAAAGAGAATTTTATGGAACCGCGTTTTAATGCACACACTACAGCTAAAAACTAAACCAAAAGCTGAATTTGGTGATTTTTCTTTGGTTATTATTTGCTTGTAATTAATATTGTTTCCATTATTACGCTTTTAGTAAAAACCATTGTAGCTAATTAGAACACTAACATTTTATTAAAATTTTGCGATGTATGTACCTTCCATTCTGTTCGTTAACCACTATTTCTTGGTCTTTCTTTTCCTAATTGCTCATTAAAACAGACATCCTAAACATTCAAATCTACTAAAACAAGAAACGTGGTCAATGCCGCTACCCTTTTTTGTCAACTCTATTTTATATTAATGGAATTCAATGGTAAGTAAACACAAAATTTACATATTTATTTTTTACTTATCTCATTGTTACTGCAGTATACGCACAAGCTACTTAAGTTTGATTCGGTACCAACCTGTTTATATTTAAGGTACTGTACAGTGCAGTACAAATATCAAAATGATACGAAATTTTCTGTTTTCCTCTATTCAAATTTACATGGAAAGTTTCAGTATTAATAATCATAAATAATTATATTAGTAATGAAGCATTCTACTTTTTACATAGTTCCGATTAGAAATTTGACTTTCTGTCATAAATTAGACTTTATTTATTATAAAATTGCAATTTAAAAGTAATTTTGCAAGGAATAACCATTTTTTGAGTGTTCACGACAAAAACAATTTTAAATTAAGGAAATTTCTTAAGTTTCACTGAACATAAGCTCATTTCTATAACGTGGGTAAGTAAAATATTACTCTACAAGTTCTAAATTAATGCTTCTAGAGCAAATTTAAATCGCATAGTTCATAGATGCACTGTGGTAAGTCGATATTTTGGGAGATAAGACATTAATCAGTTACCGAAAATAATCTAAATTTGTTTAGTAGAAGCTGTGAAAAGTAAGCACCAATTAAATGAGATGGTCAACAGTGATTTTCACCAAGTGAGATCAAAAATGGATAGGTAATTTACGAAGCTGTTTAGTAAGCCGTTTTTTCATATTCCCATAATTTCTAGGAATGTACTAAGCGGAAGAGATGACAGAAAGGCTCTTTCAAATGAAACCTATTTTTGAGGTATAAATTAATTAAAGGCGTGAAATTGAGAAACCGTGGCAATAAATATCAACATGACTGATTTTTTTAACCTCATCAACACACTAAGTAATGAGAGAAGAATTCTTGGACATTTTTCATTAAGAAAGGAAGAAAATAACATGAAGGAGATTTAAGCATTTTAATTAGTCTTCACATATTTCTCTAGCGTTATTTCGTTTTTGGGGTTACAGATATCTGACAAATAACTTTTTGTCGAAATTAGCCAAAATTAAATCAAATGATCTGTACACTTTAGGTTGTAAAGATTAACATATCAATTCCATGTAGTTTTTGGTTCATGAAGGAAATTTATTATAATCGCCGGTTACGAAGAGGAATTTGTAAATATCTACATAATGTAATTGAAAGAAAGTAAGTGCATAAAAATAAGAAATCTCAAAGATGAAACAGGCTTTGGCATTATTTACCAAAACAACAATTCATCAATTTATGAAAAAATTGATAGTGAAGCCTCATATTAATGCATTAAACTAAACTAAGTACCCAAACACTGTAAAATGAAATTTTTTGCAACATTGATGACTAGAATATGTTGAAATAATTTTTAGCAACAACGTTTAATTTTCCTAAAAACAATCTAAGCATTTTAAATGTGCTTAAAAATTTCTTAAAAATAAACTAGATAATTTTGACATGTTTACTGATTAATTTTTTACAATGCTTTTTCTACATCGCAGGTTGTTATGATAAGCACAAATTATCATAATTGAATATATATTTATTTGTAGAATATATTGTATAATAATCTTTGAACTAATTAACAAAACATTTTTTAATTCGTGATTTCAATCAAGATCAAATGTATGCATGAAGAAAAAATAGTACAGTTAACAAATTTAAACTTGAAATTTAAATTTTAAAAGGCATTCATGGTGTTTTCAAAATACAAAGCTGTCATAGTTAGCAGTTTAGGGGAAACGGTGGCAGTCGCATTAAAATGGAGGAAAATATTGGGTAAACTGCGCTCGATATTGAGAAGCGGCATTGCATGCGATCAGTTATTACACTTTTTGCCTTAGACGATATCGATTCACAGCATCTGCACATTTTATAACCAAATAAGTCACACAGCTGCCCTAGGTCCATTTAAAATCATGTTCTAATATTGCAGCCAAAACGGATTTTGCGCGTAACTTAAACTTGGGTCAGTAAACTTAAACAGGGTCTTTTTAATTCAGTAGATAGAGAATGAAGAAGTATAAAGGTGGTTGGTAGGCCGAGACTTGTATTCCATGGAGTCAAGGTGAATATCCAGGCACCAAACACCAGTGTCAATTATAAACCTATAAAGAGCGCGATTGCAAAGCTCAGGAATTGACATTCTTATTATGGCCACTTTCATTTATCAGCAATCTTGTCATTAGGTGCAAAGACAAAAAATAAAATCGCTTTGCTTTTGCTAGCCAAAACATTTGTAGATAACAAACAATTTGGCGGATAGTTAGAAGCCTGGAACGAGTCACTAGAGCAAATTCGCGATGTTTGAATGTTCAAAAATATTATTGCTACCTGCATTTATTTAAACTGTTAGCAAATAATGTTATTTAAAAGTGTATTTGTAGTTTTTGAACA
>JAUOZQ010000593.1:0-29845 GCA_030710315.1 Anomotaenia brevis
AGATAGTTCGTTGTTTGTAGCAATCCGCTATCAGTATGTCTACTGATGCAGATCACTCTGACCTGTCAGTCAACATAGTGTCCATTGCTTTTCCTCCTCCTTACACTGCCAGATCTCCACAACTTTAGATGGCACAGATGGGAAGTTTTTTTTCAAATTGCGAGCCATAACCAAATTGTATGCCTCAACCAGTCTCCCAAAGGACGTCACTTTACGGGTCCATAACATACTCATGGATCCTCCCAATGATTCTCCTTACGATGTGTTCAAAAATGCCGTTTTGAAACGCTGCACAGATTCAAAGGAGACTAGACTTCAGCAAGTCCTCTATGGACTCGAACTCGGTGGCCGCACCCCTTCCTAATTCCTGTGGTAGATGCGTACCCTGGTCTCAGACTTCACGTTGGACGAGCACGTCTTGAAAGAACTCTAGATCAGGCGACTGCCTCCAAACCCCACACCACTTTTGGCTGTCGTAATAGACACCTATACGTTGGACCAACATGCCGAACTCGCTGACAGAGTCTCAGCATTCCCCAGCAAACCTAGGGTACAAAACATGGAGAACTCATCACCCCTAATTGAACAACTTTCGCAGCGCGTATTCTGATTGGAGCTCGCTAAGACGAACAGAACTCGTGCGAATGGGACTGAACGACGCTCACCAGCTAGGAAAAGCAATCGAACAGTGTCAAAGCATCGTAATCAAATATGCTTCTACCACCGTACCTTTGGGAACGACGCCATGAAGTGCCAACCCTGGTGGAAGTACCCAACAAACAACAAGTCCACCAAACAGGAAATCTCAATAACCAGTCAGTGACGGCGACAACTACAACCGGCAAATCCGTTAGTCACCTCCTACACGTTACCGATTGTAACTCATCCCTTAGGCTCATGGTTAACACCGTCTCAGAAGTGAGTGTTCTCCCACGATCGACAGAAAAACAACACTTACATCCAACCGGTCCATATCTTCAAGCGGCTAAAAAGTCGGGGATAGCCATGTACAGTCAGAAATTTGTCAAACACGATTTGGGTCCACGCCGTGAATTCCTCTTTATTTTCCTCATCGCTGCTCGCTCACCAGCCCATTATCGGTGCAGATTTCCTATGCTACTTCTCTCAAGGTCGCCTGCGACACGAACGCTGTCGAACCAATCAGCCTACCGTTCCTACATCCTAACAGTGAGAGTTTTTCCTTCTTCCTCCGTGAATTTCCATCACTATTCCATCCCACTTCTGATATTACGGAGATCAAACACGAAGTAAAAAAATATTTTGTTACCAAAGGTCAATCAGTGTGTTCCTAGGAACACGTTGAAAAAAGGTTTGACTCAATCAAGGAAGACAGAGATAGAATGGAGAAGGCATTCGCCAGGGGAGGTCGGGTGGGTCGCAAGATCGATGGGCGAAGGGTGGCGGGGGCAGGAATGGGCATATGTGGTCGAATTCGCTGATGCGCAGCTTGTGTGACTTCTCGGCACGCGCCTGCATGCGCTGCATCGCGCGTTGCGAGCGCACCTGCTCCGCCTGTGCCTGCGCCTGCGCCTGCGCCTGTGCCTTCGCCGCTGTCAGCCAGCGCGCGCTCCTCCACTATCGCTTCCTCCTTCTTCTCCTCCGTTCTAACCGTTACCGCCTTCCGATTCTTTTCGCACCTCACATGCCCCATCGGTCACTTCGCTTCTTCCGGTGACACCGCTCTCTTCTCACCGGTCTTGGCGGACTTCACACCCTCTTCCTCAAGTGCTTTGAGTCGGTCTTATTTCATTCCTCTGTTGATGAGTGCTTGACCTTGTGGATGTCCTTGTAGTGGTGGTAGTGACGGTGACGCTGGTGGTGATTTTCGGGCTTGTTTTCGTCGTCCACTTTCAACGTCAGACGTCCTCTGATGACGCGATCGTAGTCGGACATGTCGGACAGACTCTAGATCAACCGTGCGAATTTATGACCCTGATGTGCAGGAGATGTCTGATTTATATACGCTCGTTGTGAAACCTCCAAACGCCTCGATAGTCTGAATAAAGGACAAGGAAGGTCGTGACGAAGATTTGAGCATTACTCGTTACAGCATTAGGCGATAAGAACTGGAAGTGCATCATTACTTGGCGATGCGATCTCTGATTTGCACTTGTGAATATATGTTTTGACCGATTATCTGATGACTCATTCCCTGTCACATGCTACAGATTTCAGTAAAATCATCAAATTGTTTCTCAAAAGCGAACTCTGTGACTTAGGTTAGGCTGGTACCTAGATTGTTTAAATCCTCAGAAATTTACTCAGTATCGATTTCTATTAAAAGTACCCCAAGGGCTCTATGATATTAAGTTAGTGAATGAACAAAGAGACTTTTGACGCAGTCGGGGTACCTATCAATAAGTCCAAAGTGACTTAGATGTTTTTATGGTAAAATAAGTCAAGAGTTGGCTGTTTATTTTTAGTGTTTCAACTAATCAGATGTTATAAGCCTCAAGGGTTTTAATCTAGAAAATTTTAATCATATTTTTTCCTAAAACAACATTCGATTAATTGAAATGTAACCAAATGCAGAACGCTGTTGCAAACTAAGACATTATACAATTATTTTAAATTGCGTTATCTTAACGAAGTTAAATTTCGGATGGTACTTATCGGGCAATATGGTAGATTTCAATTTATAAATTTTGAACTATACATCGTAAATAATAAACCGAGATGCCAAGGATTGATCGAATCCAAAAAAATGCTATTTTAACCACCCGCAATTGCGTTCCTATGATTCGCACATTTGGCTCTAATTTCACGACCGACAACACTTCGAACCTCAAAAGTCGACTTGGGAAGTTTATTGACCCACATGTAGACCATTTGCTAGAAATAAGTCCATGCTGACTGATATCTTGGTTTACCAAAAACTGGAGAGCATTGTAATACACCAATTGTGACATTGGCACCATTCTTGCAGGGATATTACGGAAAAGTAATAAATTAGGCTCTCTTAAAATAATGCCTTCGAAGTTCAATCAACTGAATTTGTTACTTTAGCAGCCTGTCCACAGTCACAATTCTTAGATTGACAATTGGATTGGATTCTAAAACAAGATTCTGGAAGTGTTGAATCTCGAAGATATTTTTAAAGATATACTAAATGTTGCCTCTTCTAGGATATGAGCAGTGTGCTAATTTGTAGTGGAAAAGTGATAAACGTCATCGCGAAAAGAACCGTTTTGTATTTCAGGTGAATTTACTAAATTTTAGCCTACACTTAGTTGGAAACCGACCTCCATTGCACGATAGCGCTTGGATAGATTTGCAAACATCTCTTTAGTTCCTGCTTCAAAACTAATTGGTCAATATCATTTTAAAGAAAATTTCATTTTCAGGCGATGCACGCTATGATTTCTAAATAGTTTTTGATTAAATTCACCACCATACTTATTAAAACTGAGTCAGATTACGTTTGTTTGTAGTACTTATAGAAATGATATCCGATTTAGTATAATATCACATAGTGGATTTCAGGCATATTTCTTCGTTTTGATATGTTGGTTTTAATGTAAAAATCGAAATATTGGTGTTAAGTTAATTTGAATGAGGAATTGAAATGCATGGGTGAATTTCGTCCAATGGAGTAGGCTTGAACTGTTTTTGATCTCCTGATCAGTATTCTCGGAAAACTATGTAAATCAAACTAATATCGATTTAGCGAATCGATTGGAAGTTAGCGTCAGGTTTTAATCTGGGAGTCTCGTAGACAAGAATATCTAATTTGAACTACCTCGCCCACCGAGAAACTATTCCACCATGTCGTTTGCTAGAAAGTGTCTATTCTAGCTGAAGATATTCTGGTTGTTTTGCTAAAACTAATTAGTGAAACCTCTTTCTAAGCCGGCAGTCACAATGTTTGGACCTCTCCTTTTTTGATAATGAAGTTATAATGACATCTCCATATACAAATAATTTAATAAACAGAGTTAACAATTCCTTAGGAGTACAGGTTTCCGTACTTGTGGTTCATAATAATCCTCGATGAGGAAAGGGATTTCAGCATAGATCGTAGCTCAGAAATTTCTGATTGAATGGTAATCATTTATTGATTTTATTTTTAAAACTAATAGGCGTCTATGTTCTTTACTTGAAATAGCACATGGACGAAAAAAATTAGAATGGCGTTTTATTTCATTTCATTGTGCATGCTCAGGCACAAATTTCGGTTATCTGCGCTGTTTTTCAAGGTTTATTTAACCTCCTCATAATAAGCCTACATTAACGTCCTGGTTAAGCTCCAAAATAAGTCGTCTACCACTTCTTGCCAATTAACTAAATAGCAAAGGCCTTGCAAAAAGCAGATCAGTTCATAAAATAAAGAAGGTAATGCATACTCATGTAATCAAGTGTAACTTGTTGCAATTTTTTGAGTTGTCTATGGCATAGCCTACACTTGCTGTCTCGACTTATGATGTATGTAATTTTGACACATTATGATGCAGAATTTGCAAGCATTAGCAATTTATGCCTTGCTTATTAACCTATCCATTGGACGTATTGCATGTAGATTATATATAGACCCCTTATTATAGAGGTTAGGTATCCCACTTTCCAATGATTTTAATTTCAAGTTAATAGTGTTTAAAGGTTACTCTATGTTAATCAACGGAGTTACAACAAGCTTCATCCTTAATTTGGTCTAAAATAAAAATTTATTTTGAAAAAAATCATTAATCGTGGTGAGCTTATTAATTTTATCAGTTTCCATGTTATTCTGTACAAATGCTAACAAATTGCAAGAAGGTAATATATGATATGCAAGTTTTGAAAAAGATCGCTCTAGTAGTGAAGCGATCTTTTATTCCCATCAAGGCCAAGGTAGTTTGCGCAGCATCTAGAAAATTTCATTTGGTCTACTATAATAAAATATTTCAGCTGCCGATAATTACATCAGTTACAATGCCTATTATGCATTCTTGCGAATATTTTATTGGCACGATTTGCTACCTCAACCGTCAGTCGAGATATGATTTAAAATAGACAAGAGCGAAATAGATTTTCACAGATTTTCCCTTAGGCATTTGGATTGATTGTCTTTTAATCCAAATAGCCAGTGTGAGTAAAACTGAGTTTCATGTAAATTTGTAATGTAATTTGATGACATGGTCTTGAGACCTGGTATTTGTGTTTGAATGACCAGGAAATTTGGTGAAGAAGTACAAACTAAATGGTCCAACTTGGTGCAGCCACGTGTTCAACTAAACACGTAGACTATGAAAAACTGCCATGTTGCAAATCAGAGTTTATAAAGTTTTGTTTATATTAAATTCGAACAAAAATAGATCGCAGCATAGAAGGCTTTGATTTCCTATAAATATGCATACTCCAAGTGTTACATGGAACCAATTTTTTAGCATACCAAAATTCTGAGTTCTTTATTCAACTAAAATATAAAACATTATTAAAAGTCACAAGATTAGGTTTTTGGAAAGTGCAAAATCGTCAATTTTATAGGCAGTAGCGTGAGTATAAAAAGTTGGCTGATACTAATTAGAAAGCTCTAAAAAAGACAAATAATCGTTCCAAATGTCAACAAAAACCCATTTGAACCAGTACCTTTTATTTTGAAAGCAATGAATAACTCCCAATAGTTTTTTAAGGTAAGGCATTAATTAATTGTGTTGATTCATAGACCGGTATTTACATCTCCAATTAAAAAATAGGACTAAAAATTATCATTTTCTAAGTAGCTGACATTATTGAACATTGAAATCTACTAATAATTTCGCAACTAGTCTACTGATGAAAGAGGTACTTTTAGATTGATCGATTGCTAAAATATATGGGATTATCGTGCACATATATTTTAAACTTCGCTGGTTTAACTTTGAAAATTAATAAATGACTGATTAAACACATTGATCTGATTGGTTATTGGCAGGACTGGTTAAAAACTAACTGTATTGCAAGTGCTTTCAATAGTGTCTTTAAAAACATATTTGACAAAACTCGGTAACAGCTCAATTTTTTGACTCTACTAATATAACAAGCAGTTCCAAAGGCAAAATAAATTCTCTGTCGTTACGATGTTATTTCATTCGAAAATGAAAAAAAACAAAATGCTTGATATTTTGAGGGTTGGTTGTTTTTCAATTGGACGGAGTATTCATTTCATTTAATTTCATTTCGTGAGTGTCTACTACAATTGCAGAAACGCATTATCTGTATAAACCAATACTTATCTTAAAGGGAATAGAAAGTACAGATCAACTTTGACCGTTGATAGGCGTAAACGATTCTTGCCTTGGAATGTTATTAAAGGAAAATCGATTGTGCGAACGGGGTGGGTGAAACCCTTGAAGCCATCAATAAACCACTATTTAATGCCTTCTGCTAGTTTTTTGTGGTAACACCTTATTCGGTAAAACTACCATGCCTCAATGCTACTATAATGTTGTGATTTCTTCCCATACTTAATCAAACTCATTTAGGTATAAATAAAGATGCTTTCTCGTACAAACAAGGATGCACAACAACTTGTCAAACTGATCTTTTGGTTTTTGAGCTTTTCTAGCCGTCTTTATTGAAATCAACAAGCCATGGTCTCTTCCTCGTTCCCTGTTGCAGTCTTCGAGTCCAGAGAGAAGCCCATTCGCAGTACCCTTGAAATATTGCCTTGAATCATTTTTCGAGAAGAATAAACCTAGATTCAGTTAATAATATGACAATTTATTTCCGTTTTTGATGCAATTTTGAAGAGGTTACATTTAGAAAACAAGTAAAACTTACAAAAGATAAAATAAAGATATACGGTAGAGAGCCAGGCAGCTGTTTCAAAGATAAAATGAATTCTCTTTCTTTAAGAGTTATTTCATTCAAAAAGAAAAAAGGAAGACATTCTATTTTGAGCGTTAGCTGTTTATATATTGGGCAGAAAATTCATTTTATATCGTGAGTGTCTATCACAATTACCACATTCTTTGATTATAACTATCATCTTAAAGAAGGGAGGACTCCGATATGCACTAGACAGACCTTAGCTCGCATAAATGCATTTGAAGGAGTGCAGATTCCGCGTTCGGGTAACCTGTTTGCGCATGACTGGACCACATAGTAGACCTAAATGTGATGCAGTTGATAACTAAAATATAAAACAACAACTGCAAATATGATGAATTTATTTTATCATGATGGATAAATGTATTTTGTTATCTGTTTGGGTATTAGATTTTAACAGATACCATGTTATTCTAAAGCACGTAAAAAGTTTGCTTATACGTCTTCTCGTCTTCAGGTTATAACTTAATGCAAACAGAGTCTTGTGTCACTTGTTTAGTTTTATAAGAGTAACTTCCGTGACACTTTGCGAAAAGAGCAAGAGGACTTCCAAAGCACTTAGGCATATTAAATGAATTCCCGTTAATCCAACTGGCTAGCATCAGCATATTTAATTAGTTATATTACAACACAATATCTTTTAAATTAAACACTATTATGCCACTTTGCACTAAAAATCATCTCTGAAAATATGTAACTCTAACGTCTCAATAAGTCAATGACAAAGCCATGAAACCCGGCATTCAGTGTTCGGATTGGCCAGGGAAATGAGTGCATTAGTTTTGTGTGGTGTTTAGGAAAGGGTCAAGAGGCGACAGTTTGGCGAAAATTAGATGGGCAAATCGTTTAATGGTATTAGTTTACTAACTTAAAAGATATGCTAGTAAACGAATTTAACTAATAATTTAATCTAACAAAACAGTTGTATTTGTCTTTTAACATTCGTTTGGGAACTCATTCCCTTCTTTCTTATAATTGTTACTCTTGTCATTTTGCATATGTTGATGAAAAATCAGTTTCCACAACATCTAATTCAATCGCTTTAGCACTAGTTTCAATCCTAGAAGGATATAATATAATGAGTTTAAGAATCACATTTATATGATTAAGATTTCAATTTAAACATTAAGTATCCCTTTCATTTATAGGTTTTCAGATATGAATTGCAAACCCAAGTTTCATAGATGCTTATAATGGGCATATTGAAATGAATGGTGCATGTCTTCGTAAATAGTACGAAAGTTAATAAAAGTTATTTTAGATTCCTTAGTGAATTTACATTGGAATATGATTAAAGCATAGGCCGCATCACCGAATTAAGAACACACATCACGTTTACTAGTTCAAGATTACAAGGTGCACGTAACCAGCCTACATGTTGGGAAACGGAAGATAAGAATTAAAAGCCTCAACTTCGCGTCCCCGCACTTCAAGTTGATATATTTTTTCAAATGTTTTCAATAATTATGAAAACTTTTGCATTAACCTATTCATTAATAGTTTTCTCTAACAAATATCTCTTCATCAAGCATATTTAATCAAACAATTTTCATACATGTTTTGTTGCAATTAAATTTCACATAAAACAAGAGGACAAGACAGTTTTCAGTATCATTTTGAACCATAAAGATATTTCTCGATTTTTCAGAAACTATTCAAAAGCCTGTGCAAGTGAATTTTCACTTTAGGTAACTCATGTACCAGTAAATTGAAAGTCCCATGTTTGACCCCGCCTGAGTTCAAATAGGAAGTTTCACCACTTTAAGGGCTTTCTTGAAATGCATACAAGTAAATAGTCCTCCTCTTCTGCATATAGGATTTTGAAGTCAAAATGAGGACCAATACCCAGCACCACGTACACAGTAAATAAGAAAATGATTTATAACAGCTGGCTCACTGTATTTGCATAAAGCGCTGTTCGGTCAAGCAATTCATAATTCTTTAAAAAATAACATTTATCATCAAAGTCGGCAAATGCGTGCTTTCAAACTTCTTGTTGTGTTTTGTCATTGCTTTCCAAGGAGTATTGAAATGATTAGAATCCCATAAAAGCTTCCTTGATATGGTACTCGTAAAGAAGATTCCGATTTAGAGTTTGTGTTTAGTTATGGGAATTTAATGGTAGTTTATGCTCAATCAAACACAAAGTCATCACTAAAGTCAAGGTTCTTTCTTTTCGCCAAACGCTTAATAATTTACCAATAAAAAATGCTATCAGTCATGAAAAAATCGCAAAGGTTGTAGAATGTATGGTTCACGGGCCTAGAATGTGCCTTAATTAACTAATATATAATGTAGCTGCTAATGCGATTGGTGTTTTTAATTAGTAATTTTTGAGGATAAGATTTAAAAACGACTTATTTTTTTTGCTGAACCGGATGCGTAACAACGAATATTTTGGACAGTAAAATCTGCAACAAATTGGTTTATAAATGAATGAAAGAAGGTATATAAAAATTTAAAATGTATTGTTTGATCTATTTTTTGATTCTAATGGTTCTGTAGAAGCACTTAAAAACAGAATACGATTGTCACACTAAGTAATAATTCTGTCAAACACTTGCCGAGTAAGAGGAAACCGAAGATGGAAGTATAGATTTGTGTTAAGGGAAACGAACTTTCATATGATGAACGTGTTAACTGCACACTGCCGTACGGAGTCGCATACACTAATTCTCGTGATAGGACACGAATTGTGACTAAGCGATTTGTGATTGATGCGTGTCGTTGGCCTCCTGTTTTTGAAACCAGTATCCAAATTGTCACAACGCATAAGCGCCGCATTCGCCCCGAATCGCCCCCCGCCCTACATTGAATCCGTAGTGAGCTTGGACGACGGAGGGGCTCTCGTCTAGAAAAGTTGGTAGTTACGCAAATGTTTGGGGAAATGTACATATCGTCCGCTCAGGGTGGGCTTTGGTCTCGACGTGGGATAAGAAGTGGTCACGGCTAGAGACTGGGGAATTTCGTCAGTCATTGGATGCGAGCGGAGGGGGGTTAGTTCCTGAGGACGCGGAATCTGGTTTGTCGGGTTTTTCGTGATGGGAAAGCTTGCTACCTGTACTCTTGGAGTCTTCCATGAAAGTGGCCTTGAGTCTCTCTATGCTTACCACCGTTTCCAACCAAATGAGTAAAATATTGAGGGCTTTCTCCGCACGTCTGATCACTTTGAAGGGCTCATCTTAAGGAGGCTGCAGGTACCTCCTTACCTTATCGCAATGTAGAAAAGCGTGGGTAAAGATATTCAGCCGTGGTAAGGGACTTTGGGACCGCCTTGACAGGGTTGCTGACATTTTCGGCCAGTTTATAGAGAAACATCTCACGAAAATATTCATTTTGCACTGAGAGATCGGGAATCAATTGTACACCATCTGCCGATAGAATTCTGACTATTTGGAATTCCCTAGTTCAAGGTGGGATGCTACCTCGTAATTGTAACCGCTTTCAGGGATATTAAGCTTAGGAAGATTTTTTCCTTATTCAACATGGTAGATGTCTGCTCCCTGACTCTTTGAGGGTGGGGAAATGATGACGTGACGTGGCTGATTGGCAACGTGATCTGGTATCTCCTCCATGACTACATCTGAATTTACCATTTCATTCCCGATGCTAGCTCGCGGGATTCTGTTTCGACATAGGCAATCCAACCTGCTGCTCAGTTAAACAAAAAGGGGCTTTAATTACTTCCTCAGGTTTAACGATATCAAAAGGGTAAAACACTATTTATTATTAAATAAACTCTAAAGATTCTACTAATGAATATTTTCCCTTGAATATATTATTAAATAAGTAAATTTTACGAAAATGGTAAGAGCAATTTCTGAACAACAGGAGGTACATATCCCAAGATGCACAGAGGTCATCGCCCTACAGGGCTATGTAAAGAAACAAATCTTATTTTGCTGTGAAGACATTCCTTTAACTTCTCTGTATAAGTGAAGTAAACATTATTTTTCGGCGTACAAACCATGGTTCTTACTTCGCTGAATATTTTTATCATTCTCACAATTAATTTTTTGGTTTGGCAGAGTGCACATCATGTAAACTTAGTTAATTAACCGATTTGTATTATTGTATTAGAGATAAAAAATTTTTCTTTATTACAGGCTATTCTCTCCCAACTACCGAAGAAATGAATGCTTTAGCTAGCAACAAAATCGCCACCGTCTTCGAAAGAATAGTCCTTGGAGATTGTGTGATAATATCTCGCTACCCAGATAACGATGTGTGGCAATCAAGCTGTCAGATAGCGCATGAGTTGAAACCGATTTACGATTGTGAAACGTCAATAAATAAGATTGAACTAAAGCAATATGGGGCGAATATTGTAAGTCACAATTTCAACTGATTATTTCATGACTTGATCGGATATTTCCGACTAATGTTTCATTAATATTGTGTACCCGGTTTGGAAATGTCTATTTTCATGGAGAATCTACGTTTTGATGCACAATATAATCTGACAGGATATAACGAATTAACTTTGAAAGAAACGCGTGACTATTGGGCTGAGAAATGTGAACTCCCCAGATAAGCCTATAATTTTAATTGCAGGAATTTATTTGACCTGTTGAAAATGAAAATCGTTAACTTATAAGTAATTGATTAATTGAATGAATAAATGGTGTATGCTTTCTGTGCCCATTGCATTCATCTTCTTTAGTCTTTAATTGCTACGCCACGTTTAATTGCCAATGCTATGTGCTGGAAATGTTAAATATCTAACTTGAACTTGTTCAACCCGCTGTAAAGAAATATGAAACCATGAAGTTGGCAGTGGATAAAATTTGAGCAATTTATAAGCAACAACTACTTAAGTTTGTTATTTTTTTCTTGCAATCAACGGTGCTAAAATGTATTTTGTTTTTTGGATTCTACGTACAGTCCCAATGCGTATTCAAATAAATAATAGTTTTGTTCCATAAATATGGTCTCAGAGTAAAAAGAAATGCGATTTTGCAATATTTAGCTTGTTGTGCAAGTTTGTGTTCTCAACGTCTTGTAAGGAGCTGCGCCCTCACTTAACTGATACTGCCGGTGGAGAAATGAGCATCCGCTAAGCGAAGAGTGCTCTTTATTTCATATTATTAATTTTGTCACTTATGTGTTTTAATTTGTTCCCTAAATGAGTTCAAAAAATATTACAGGCGAATTCTTTTTCATGAAAATTATTTTTTAATGTAAATTAAAAGTCATATCTTACAATACTTTTTATTGTGAGGATAAATCCAAAAAAAACTATGCCAAATTAAATTTTATATTAAAAAATGTTAATATGGTTAACGGTGCGAATTTTTTCGGATTAAAGGGATAAGAATTAACCGGGCAGTTAAAGTCTGATGACGTTACCAAGACTTAAAAATACTCTTATTCACCTGTATGCAAATTTTTGAAAAGATCAGTTTTTCAGGCTTATACGAGCAAAATTTGGGGCAAGACCCGAATGAATATACAGAACCAATTTGACAAACTAATTGAAACATAAGCCTTTATATGACATCGAGCTAACTTCCTTTATGAATTCTTAGCCACAGGGGAGCCATCACTTTACGCTTATTATTATGTCATTGTGAAGCACAGTTCGTGTTGAGCCGTCAGAAGATGCATATCACCGTTACCGGAACCCGAAAGATCAAACAAGCTTTTGCTGCCGATTGTGTCAACGAAGATTGTTAGAATAAACTAACAACTTTTTTGGTAAATTTCTAAATATTAATTTCCACAATCTTGTTCGATATCTGTACTAGGTTCATTGTACCGAATGCAGCCCACCTCTCGTTTTCAGGCTGCGATGGCGGTTCACTAATTGACGGCGCATGTGACATTGTTGTATTTCATTTTTGCATCAACCATAAAAAGAAGTATGCAGACTTTCATGCATATTTAAGACTAAAGTGAGTGCCTGCGTCAATTCTATCAAAGTATTTGGTTTGTCTAATATCCGACAGCTAACAATGGCATCCATCCCTTATTTCCAACTCTCAATCGAATTTGGAGCAGTGGACTCCATTGCTAATCAAACAGAGCGCAGATAGAGGAATATATTTTGTGAAGTGCCTAATCAAACGTTATTCGCTAACACTTAACACGGTTTCCACCAACTTGTACGTAACGTTGTCAGACTTGCCTACTCGGTATGCTGTTGCTCAATTTCTGATAATTTTATTTCAGGCATGTGTAAGTGAACTAAATCTTTAGTAAAGTGCAATGGAAGGAGTGTGGTTGGAAGCCATGCAGACGTATTCTACATGTTGATCAATAATGTCGACTTAGAAATTTTAAGCTGTTATCGGTATTTCAGCTTAAATTTCCATAAAAGGGCTACCTGCACTTACAGTTCTGTGCAGTAGGTGTTGTTGAATGTTCCGTTTTAACGCAAAAACTTGACGTCGTTTTCCTGTTTAATTTGCATAAATGTCCCCACACTGATTTTAGATTTTAAAACTGAAAATTGTAAGTACAACATAAAATACAGTTTATTTCATTTCCAAATATATTTATTGAAAAGTAATGCAGTGTTGATATCTCCCGAAAAATGAGATATTACCACATAATTGCTTGATTAAATCCCACGCAACATGTTAAAAAATTCAACGGCAATAATAATTGTATTGTGTTTAATTACGACTTAATAAACCATGTATGATCCGAAATCCTGCAATTGTTGCTACTGTACCCACTTTACATGTCACGTGTTTTATTGAAATATTCACCATGTAAAGTGATTTATAAAGGGTGCTAATATTAAATGAAAGTTAGATGAAATATTTTGGTGTTTGAGGTCTTCAACTAGCGAAACCTAAAGGTTCAGTTCGATAATCTTAAATTCATTAAGCAGAAATATTAAATATGCTCTTATGAATAGCAGAGAATATTGGAATCATAACCGTGGAATTTGTTGAATTGTATGAAATTTATGTCTGAGAAGAGCGATATGAAATTTAAATAACTTCGATTTAAATTGCGAAAAGGTAGAAGGAAACCGCGTCGATTGGTGTTTGTATACATGCCTCTTCAGATGTTCTTTTTACCCTCATCTGTTCATTCACATTTGGACTGGCGAAGAAGTCATCGACCCGGGGTAACTGTTAGTACTCGATTACTAATCACCAGGTTTCCCACACAGTTGTGGTGGCGTGTAATGTTGGTGATGACTCAAAGCCGGAAGCTAAAATCTACACGCTACCCTTAAGCAAACTTTCACCGCCGATGAGGACGTTTCTGCAAAAAGTCATTTATGATTTACCTGATGACCGGCATATTCGTTTTTGCACTTGCAATCCCGTCAAAATATGCAAGTATTTATGCTCAATCGCAATAATTGTGTTTAGGATTTTCTTTCGAACCCAAATTACCATATGATTTCCTTAAACAGGTTTTAGGTCTATAAAATAGTAGATTTGCCATACTAACGCATATCAGCAATAAATTTAAAAATAAATAACAAATTCCATCCTAAGATTTTTGAAAAAATGTTAGATATAATTTCTATTTAGCAAAGATAGTTATTTCGCCTAACTCAAATGGATTGCGCCAACCGGGATCTACCAGTCTAGTGAATGAGAGAAATGCGCCTACACGACTTCTCGCACTCTAAGTGCCATCAAGAAGGAAATAATATATTTCATCAATTTGGTTCTAAAGCACTTATAGGCTAAATTAATGCTACTCTATTCGTAGGTTTTCACCCATTATGGACGAACAATGTTTTGGCTGTCCTGTCTCGGAATCGGAGATGAAAGCAATCGATCTAATGTTGCCAATTTTACGGTAGAGTACGACCGAATTATTGCAGATTTTTACCTACAATAGAGGAACATGAACTGTCTATGCTCTGGACTTGGCTAAAACTCATAGCCAAAGTTAGATCAGAAATGACAAAGCTTCCCATTTGACGGAAGCACGGTTGCATGCGTCAGGGAGACTTCATCAGTTGCTGATAATGGAAAATTCAGTTAATTCACGAAATTGGTCGAATTGATTACTGTATTCATCTATCTAACTCTGTGTATCGGGTTACCAGTAAGCACAAATTATTTTGACACAAAGCGTCTTAAGACAGTTATCATTTGAGGCCCAATATTAAAAATGAAGGAAAAGAATAAATTTTCATTTCAGACTCCACCAATAATTCAATTTCTCAACCATTTAGTATGGCATGTTTATTTAAAACTGAAAAATCTTCATTATTCATGCACCTTTTTGAAATACAGCACCTTTTTATTCGCCACCAACAAATAAATATCTATTTGCATTTTCATCGTGCAAGATCACCAATAAAGATTATAATAATAATTAAATTATTATTAATAATATTATTGAAAATATTAATCATAATCCTTTTTTAGTGATTATGCACTTTCAAGGCCCACGATAATGCAAATAATGTATTATTGCGTCTTGATTCGTATCGATCTGGCTGTCTCATTTTACTTATCGCCAGTTTAGATGACACGTGCATCAGCACCGTGTGGTAGCATTCAAGTCTAAAAGAGGTCTGAGAGTCTGAAAACGCATAAGATTGGTGCATACGTAACTGAAATGCACTGTGTTGTGAATGACGGTCAAGCTGGACATGGCGCAGTCATCCCTTTCGTTAGTCCGACAGAGCCTGGCTGACGCGTTTCATCCCGCTTGATTAATGCTCACGCGGTTGGAGTGTGTGGATTTGTGTAGAGCAGACGGGCTGGGCATGGCGCGGTATCCTCTATCGCTGGTCCGTAAGAGCCAGGTTGGCGGATTCGCTATCGGCGAAATTGGCACAAATTGCAGGCAGAAGTGATTAAATACGACCGGAAACAAAATACACCCTTTTCGCCAACCCTTTTTGATCAAGCTGATGCATCTTCACTTACAGATTAGGTCTCTTGGCAATACATTTTTATGTTCCTAACAACAAACATTAGTTTTTACTAACTAAGGAGAGCCTAAATTTACTAATCATTCAAAATAACGATTGCTTACGCCCAATGCGCAACAGGAAAAGGTGATTGCTTATATCTTAAAAGTAGTTGGCATCAGGAACAGAAAGACACAGATTCCATCGGCAATCGAATATCCTCACCCTGATTCTGATCATCTTCATATACTCATTATAGCTTTTCCAAAAGAAACCGTTGAATGAGGCAACCACATATCTGTGATGTAGTATTACAATGTGCTTCCCCCTGTTTGCTTATACTTGACCTACAAGCAACTGAATAGGAATGCAAATTATATTTCAATTCGACTCGATCTGGCAGCATTAAATGAAAGGAAAGTTTTCTACTGGATATGTTGCAAAATTTCCAAGGCATCAGTTATTGCAGATTCATAAAATTTATCTTTTCCTGAAACAGAAAGCATATAAAAAGAGGTCTTCGGCAAAACACCTGTTCACGCCTGTTTCATGGCTACGAAAAATCAAGGCATATTCTCTAGTTCTCTCAGATGCTTCATTGTCTTTTTGCTTGGCTAAATGAGTTTGGAAACCCTTTTTCCGTTTTAGTGGGAATGATTTTAGTAAAAATGGATTTTTTGATTATACCTTTTATTGCTTTCTATTTTATTGTTAACTTCTAAATGACCTCTTATTGCGAAGGGTTAAAAGCTTATACAATTCTGAAGTCCAGTTGCTGAACAAAGGCAAAGTGAATATCATATTTAATCTAATAGGAAATGCCGAAAAGAAACAATTAGAAAGTGATTATTAATCTGATGTTTGAAAAATGGTAGACACAAACAACGAAATACTTAAAAATAAGTTTAGCCCTAAAAATGTTGAATGGCAACAAAGCGAACAATCAATATTATTGACTAATTTTATAACCTATTTTATTGCTCTGAAGCAAAGCTCAGACCCTTTTCTTCTAAGGATTGAGATCTAGTTTGATAATTTTAAAAGGGCACTGCTAACGGAAACGAAGATTTGATAAAGCTTTAACCATTGATGTTGACATCCCTTATAAAAACCAGAGAGATGAACGAAAAAAGCGAATAAGGCAATGCCTAGCACCTGTGATAAATAACTTGTCAATTTGCACATACACATGTACGTCGAAAATGCAAAAGAATAAACCTTGCTTAGCAGAATAATTTTTCACAATTTCTCATGCGCAGATAAAACGCCAAGCAGATAAAGATGTGAAATTCGAGTCTACCAATCCCAAATATCAAAATCAAACCACATTTGGCAATCGATTTGTAAAATTCCCTAGTTGTATATACAGTTTTGCAAGATCAATGATTTTAAGATTAAAAACTGATGAAAGCACATCACTGGGTGATATCCTTCTATTATTTAAGAGAGTATGTGTTTTACGAAATTAATTCCCTTGTTTTTCAAATATTTATTCTTGACGAACTTTCATTAACTTGTGATTAATGCAAGCTGCCTTAAAAAAATAGTTTGGTTTGGAATGTTTACTCTAAAAAGGCTTTGTAAAACAGATATTTTGCTTCGTAAATGCATATTAATATTTAATTCTTATCAATTTAATTATTATCAATTTTCATTTGTTTGTAGGCCATGTATGAACAGACTGCGAATCACTGAATTATTGAAATTACATCAAAGGTACTTGTTTGTTCATTTATTTAAGGGTTTCAGTGAAAGTATAGCAATTAATATGCGAATGTTATCGAAATCAATACAAAGATTTCTGATAACAGGTAGAATCTCAATGACCGTTGAGTCGTGCGGTTCTATTCCTAATGCCAATTTTATACAAGGTAAAAAGGTTACCTCCTCCGGTTGCCCCGTAAACGTTACCAATTATTATTTAAATAACTAACAACCTTTTGGCTTCTTCTTAGGTATTTAAAGTAAATTATTGTTGCAAGAAAGTCTTGCCAAGCGAATTAAACAGTAATTGAAGATGTACCAGCCTGATCGGAAAAAAGTTTGTTGCTTGAACCAATATTGCTAAGATGGATTCTGCCAACCGGGCTATATATGACTAGCGATAGAGACAACTGCGCCATGTCCAGACCTATCGTTCTACAAAACTGCACACACTCCAGGCGAGTGAAAGTTAATAACGAGATTTATGTTTCTATCGAATACGATTGTATTGGTCTCCCACTGCAAACGCATCTTTTTGTCATTACTGAATAAATTTGGTAGAATGAATCAGACAGAGAGGATGCGACCAAAGTGGGTAACTCACTGACTTTGCCATGCGAGATAATTACAAGTTAAGGTAGCTGATACCACCTACACATAAATTAAACAAACTAATGCAGGAGATTTTTGCATCAGTACAAAGCACTCTTGAACTGCACACTAGGTTAATTCATTAATAGCTCTAATTATTTTTGTTTATGGCTATTAAAATTTAAAAAAAATGTAATTTTACTTTTTTTGACAAATCATAGTCTATTACCCTGTTACCTAATCGACAAATTTGCATTTCTCTGCAAATAAACTTAAGTTCGTTTGAATGGATTGTCACATTGTAAAACTTATTTAAGCTCTAAGATCTTTTCTAAATGTTCTTCTAAATTTACTGGACCTGGTATGATAAAAAGGAATTTTGAAAAAAAATCTTAAGTTTGCTAGCGCTAAAAGGAGATTTTCACTGATTTTTTTATTCTTAGTACTATTTAAACTCAAGAGAATTTTTTTGCCCCATTACTTAAAACATTTGATAGCAATAACGATCTGATAGGAATCCATTTGCTTACAGAAACATATTGAATTATTCAATATTGTTCCACATGAGTCAAGTAAACATCCCAATGGTGGGTCAGCATTTTCTCGGAAATAATTCAATTTTAATTTACAGTGTTCACAATCTGCTGCCACTTAAATATCAGGAATAGCATTATATGGTGTCCGGTCAAAACACCGTAGAGCCAAGCGATTAATCGCAATGAGATATTGTATACCTTAATTTGATCTAAAAGTGCTTAAAAATGTTTATCTTAACGAGAATTTCGACGACTACGTCTTTTCTGGTATATGGTGTGGGTATATAATTTTTGATTCCCACTGTCTTATAAAATTAACGATGGAGCAACACAATTCTTCTTTTATAAGAATCCCAACTTCACTTGAGTAGCATAATTTAAATTGGGGCTATTGGCGACGGAATTACTACGATAGTTCTTTGAGTTAATGCGTTTATTGCAGCCATTGAGACATTTTTGGGAAAAAAAGATTTATTCATTGTTAGAAGATAACAGCTTTTCAGAATTTAAGATATCTAATAATAAAAACATTTATCTGACTGAGCGATTTAACCTTAAAGCGCGCCTTTATAAATCTACTAATAATTATGTTAGTTCAGTTTAAGTGTTCAATTAACGACTTTGTCGAAAGAATGTCAAACATGAAGCTTTTTAACAAAACCACGTTGATATTATTTGAGGAAAATTTTTACTAAGGTATTTTTCTGTTGATTCACACATCGTTCGTAAAGTCATAATCAAATGCAATGCATTTCTTATTGCCATTGCAGTTCTAAACTTGTTGTGTAGAATTTAATCAAGCTATTATGTGGTAATATTTCAATTTTTAGGAGATAATAACACCGCATTACTTTTCAATAAATATATTTGGAAATTAAATAAACTGCAGTTCTATGTTGTACTTCTAAATTTAAATTTCAAATTTTGAAATTTATGGCACGCACTGCTTCTATTTATTGCCACAATTTATAGTCAAGGAATTCCAGCATTTTGGGATGTGAAACTTGCAAATAGCAACACTGTGTGCAACATTAAATAGATAATTGGACAAAATTCATATAGATAAAGGAAAGAAGTGCCGATTACTATAAATCTGAGTGCACATCCCTTTCTTTGATATTTTAGGCCCACTTAAACGATACACTATCTAAATCAACATAAAAGTATGTTCGGTTTCATAGAAAATGTTTTCCCGGTTAATAAATTACTCGATCATTTAAAAAAATAAAGCTTTTGTCTGAAAACCACTTTAACATTCAGGGGCTTGCATGCATTTCGTGAAAGAATTGTACCACAAATAAAATGCGATTCAGTGCTTTATCGTATATCTAAACGCAATCAATTGCTGATGCCTAAATAATGCGCGTAAAAACGAAATATTTCATAACACATACCACACAGGATTACAAGTACAGGTAGCCCTTTAATGGGAATTCAAGCTAAAGTAACGATAACGATAATAATTTACAAAGTCACCATTAGCGATAAATATTTTCGCCTAGGAAACTTACTTTTATTAAAAAGCATATTGTAGAATAATTGTGGATAATCGTATTATCCACTTGACGGCTCTGTTAAACTGGCGAAAGAATTCACCGCGCCATGTCCAGCCTGCACGCACTATTTGTAATAATGGTTTGTGTATCATTTAATTTGTCAAATTGGTTCTGCATATTAATTCAGGTCTCGTCTCCAATTTGTAAAGCGTTTAATAACTACTGATTCGATCTACGTGTTCAGTGAGACGTGGAGGTCGAATATGTCAATTACGGTTACATTTTACCAAAAACTATTTTTTTCCTTTTTATTTTGCAAGATTCTGAGTGTGCAACATTTGCTCAATTTAACTGGGCATTTGTGACTTCATGAGTATTTTAGTATTCTAAAATGAGGATCAAGAGAAGTGGTATTCTAGATTTTATGAGAATCTAATCATTTCCATCCTTCTTCGAAAGCATAGACCAATCACAAACATGAGGTTCCAAGACACGCATTTGCCGGCTTTCAAGATAAATGTTATTTTTGAGAATTATGAATTGCTTGATCAAACAACGCTTTATGGAAATATAGTGAGCTAACTGTTATAAATCATTTTCTTATTTGCTGTGTACGTGGTGTTGGGTAGTGGTCCACATTTGGACTTCTAAATCCTACATGCAGAGGAGGAGAAATATTTACTTACATGCATTCCAAGAAAGCTGCCGCCCTTAAAGTGATGAAACTTCCAATCTGAACACAGGCGGGGTCAAACATGGGACTTTCAATTTACTGATACTTGAATTACCTAAAGAGAAAATTCATTTGCACATGCTTTTGACTTGTTTCTGCAAAATTGATAAATACATTCTTGAATAAAAATGATACTGGAAACCATTCGGTCCTTTTATTTTATGTGAATTTTAATTGCAGAAAAATACGCTTGAAGACCGAGTAATTAACTAAGCTGGATGAAGAGATATTTGTTATAGAGTACTATTAATGAATAGGTTAATGCAAAAGCAGTCGTTGTTAATGAAACACATTTGAAAACTGTATGGACTTGAAGTGAAGGGACGCGAAGTTGAGGCCTTCAGTGCTACTGATCGTAACTCAACTGACCAGGCCAGATGACCAACGATGGTCTTGTTGGCAAAATTGGAGACGGAGACAGCGGCATCCTCTCAGCCGCAAAACATGACGGGTGTTTTTCAAGTTGATCTATGATTTTCTTCGTGGAAATGCGCCTAGCCAACGCTTTGCTAGTGGATATCATCCAACTAGATACTTTCGATTGGTGATAATCCGCTAATCAGTTGAATGTTTGAGATTTGTTTCCTTGTAATTAAAGAAGGGAAGTACTTTTGCTGGCAAGATTCAAAATTAACCGGTTTCATGCCAACGTTAACATAATTGTCAACGCGGTTCAGATGAATTTGTGAGCAGAAAATACCATTGCAACCATTGTTTGTATCCAAATCTCTTAGTTCTGTGTTCTATAACAGCTATCTACAAAATCCATCACAAGAAAATGCAGCCGTATGTCTAGAAAAATCATACTATTCAATGCAACTCAGTAATCACACCTTCATCTATTTCTCTAAAGGAGTAAAATAAAGATGCTATTATAAATCGATAAATATGCTATAAGCAGAAAATACTTCGAAACTATTTTTATAATAACCAGAACGTTATATGTAATTTATATAGATTAATAATTTTCGAAGGGGTGAATAGAAGCAATTTTGTAAGATGCAGCCGTAATTGTTGCAGCGGGCACATCAAAGTAAATTCTTAGGGAAGCACCTCATGACAGGGTTTCCTTCACGTTTTCTCAATTAGTAGTTTATTCAATTCATTCGTTTTTGGCACGCGTAAGTAAGGGAATATTTCGTTTATTTTTTTCAATTAAATTATACTTAATTTTTCTATTCGAACTCTGATTATTAAAAAAATCTTCTTGAAGACAGGAAATATTGGTAGCAAACTACTGTTTGCATTATTGCCAAGTTAAAAGAAGTTTAAATAAGTACTTTTGTGCAAGACAAAGTTCCCCTTATTCATGTTTTTTATCATAATACATTTTTCAAGGTGAGAATATTTATTTTTATTGTAGAATTAGTTAGATTTGAGTGTTTAATGTTCTTTCAACTTAAATTAGCATAATAGGAATACAAGTACTTAAAATTCTGTACAGTATGCTTTAAAAACGAGTTGGATTTAAAGCAATAGCAGGGCTCTTCCTAAATCAAACATCTTAGATGTCAGCCAGTGATTAAAATCAGGCTTAAGATCAACACCAAAATTAACACTTCAAGCTGACGAATTGATTATCTGCCCTTCTATTCATTGTCACATAGATCCATCGGCCAATAGATGTCATGCATTCAACGAATCTACCTACCGCTCATTGAATTGCCAATGATATTTTGGCAATCTAAGGCAGATTGATTATTGACGGAAAATTCTATATTCAATAAAAGACTGAACTCATCCCTCCTTGATCCGATTTTCGTTAATTTTAATGCGTCTAATCATGCATTTAATGCTTAGCTCGATTTTAGAAGCATAACATACTATGAAATAAATTAATTTTGAAAAACTACAAATCGACGTAAATCTCATTGTCCATTTATTGATTTTTTTAAATTATAGCTTACTCCTATTATGAAAGGATATTCGAATGCCTATGTGCACATTTAGTCCGTAAAATATCACATGAAGTCATTCCAGTTTATTTTAGTTGGTCCAGGAAAGCGATATTGAAACGCCAGTAGTATGAAAGATCATTTTTTATAATATTTGAAATTTGCTCAAGAATTTCACACTGAACATCTAATTGATAGCCTAGTAATTGCAAATGCTTCGACAAATTGGTTTTGCAATTGACTAAGCTGGTATAACTTCCTTCAAAAGTGCGTCTGGAAATCGTTTAATACTGTTGATATTTAAGTTATGTTTTTAAATGTTGATACATTCATTTTGCCTCTTGCACTAAGGTATGCATACGATGGTAAGGATTGAGGCTACTAAGTCTAGAGTATCAAAATATTCCGATTTTCTCCAAAAGAACAGTTTAAATGTGGGCATATTCCATCTATTATTGCTGAAGTACTTTTAGTATCTCTTAGCACGTTGGTCAAGACACATAACATCTTCGAGAACCCCTTACTTCAATATTCTGCTGACCAGCGTAAATAAATAAACATTAGAAATGAGGAATTTAAACACACATTAAGGGGTATAATAAGTGGTTCCTATGTTTACTTAGTCAGACAAACACCTACAATTTTGATTCCCAGATAAAACATGTCAGAATCCGCTCCTCTTAAACATGTCGGTTTCATGTTGGTCAAAGTCTGAAAGAGATATCATGCTGCGCTTTTTCATGTTGGTACTTCAAATCATTGATAGGATCAACACAAGTACATCAGAATCCGATTGAAGGAATCGCAACATTAACGCATTACACCCTAACTTCATTTTCTCTAGTGTAAAACACGGACCCATGGAGCAAATGCAAATGTATTTATTGAATATATAAACAAATTATGTTTACTTGAAGAATATTGAATTTTTCTACTCAAAGCATAAAAGGTAAAGTTAAATGCAGGGAAGGAAATGTTAGTAAGGAAATTAGCGATATCCTAAAGTCTTTTGATTTCTCGATGGTTCGAACATTCAATTTTCACAGAAATACATATAATGATCACAGAGCACAATCGAATAACATTTGGCAGTGTATTTATAAGGTTGATATAGTGACGCATGTAGAGCATAGAAAAAATACTGATTAGCAGATCAAAAAATGATTGAAGTATCCAATCACGCATATTCAAAACAATAGTTTATATGGAAATGGGTTGAAATATTACATATTTTTTTAATAATTCCGTTTCATTTGAATCTAAATTAAAGAGATTCTCTAATGTAATTCTGTCGAGATATGGTATAAACGTCCAGGTTATTCTAAAGTCAGTAAAGCTGGTTCTAAGCTCACTTTATGTCAGGCCTATCTTCTAAATGAGCTTCCCTTTTTTCTAAAAGCATATTCCTTAATTAGAATACCAAGACAGTAAAGAAAATAGTGAAATCTCAAAATACTATTAAACTCTGTTAAAAGCCCTAAATCTGAGTGAGGTTTCACATACTCCAACGTAATATGTGTAACATTGTGGTTGCTGGTATTAACCCACAATTGGACAATTACACAAATATATGCTATTAAACAGTTACGAAAGAACACATATTCTTTAGTAAAACAAAGCAGAAATCCTTCAGCTCACTGCAAGACTACTGAGCCAAAGAAATGGTGAATAGTTCTACCAAGAAATATTGCGATACCTCAAAAAAATATTCCCTCTAAGGGAGGGGCTGATTCATTTATAACAATTCTGTCTACTCCACCGGTGTGAGGCAAACAAATTTCTATGTTGATAAAACTTTTCAGTGTGCACCTTCGCATCCGCTGATTATATTACTATTTCCTTCTTCAAAGCAAATAAAAAATGCAAAAAAACGATTAGCTTGAAGAGAGTGGCGTTAACCCCGACCAGTACATTGGCATGACGGTCACGGGTTTCAGAGTGTGTTTACACTTCACCGACCCTCATTTACAAAGCAATGCATTCCAATCACGTGAGCACCAATCTTATGAGTTCTCAGACTCTCAGACCTCTTTCAAACTTAAAAGCTAGCACATGCTGCTGATGAGCGTATCATCTGAATTGGCGATAAGTAAGATGAGACATCCAGACTAATACGCATCAAGACGCAATAATGCAAAAAATCTCTAATGATTTCTCAAATTCGGTCGTACCGTACTGTAGAATTAGCGACATGAAATCGATTGCTTTCTTATCCTATTCGATGTCACTTAGGACAGCCAAAAAGCATTGTTTGTCCAATATGGATTAGAATTATCAAATATTTAGTATTATTTGGCTTACACGTGTTTTGGATCTAAGTAGAATTAATAATATATTTCGTTCTTGATGGCAATAGAAAATCAAGCACTTAGAGTGCGGGAAGTTGTGAAGAGCGTTCAGACTGGACATGGCGCGTTTTCCTCTTTAACTACTCCGCTTGACGCAATCCAATTGAGTTTTTTTACAAATTTTTTTTCTAGTCAGGAGCTGGATTGCATAACGGAAAAGCTGCAATTAGAAAACCCCTGATCCTAAAAACGGTAAATGTTCGAAAACGCTTAGAATAAGGGAGTAGGAACTTTCAGAATTTTTCTGTCCCCGATCAGTGAGAAACTGATTTTTTCCCAAACGCATCGTCGTAGTTCAGCTTATTTTCGATCTCCTGCCTAGTGTGCCTTTGAATAGAGCCGAAAGAAGCATTTAATCCATACTGCCAGCTTCTCCCGACCCTAAAACAAGGGACGCATTTTTGTCAAGACGAACAGTTCGTTTAAAAAGAATGAACAGTCAAGACTATTTTGGAATTTTAGGAGACCGCGTTCATCTTATGTTTCAAGAACTGTCTCCGGAGGAAACGCAACCACCTGTTAAGATGGTAATACACCGATGACTACAGTTGGAAATGCTAAAGAATGTCCGCACAAGGAAGAACATTCCAACCAAGTTCAGCATCTCATCTGGCTGCCTACAGCATCTCCATACCTCAACCTCATTAATGAGCAGCATTTAGAGTCGTTTTTAGAGAGTCAAGTGTGATGTCGATTTTCGCCACCACCACCGCTGCCGCCACCACCATCGTCCCTAAAGGGACTGGTTTAGGGTGTTTTTACTGAGGTAATGGCTAAAATTTCTTGGAAATTCACAATTCAAAATGCGTATGAATCAGTGTCTCGGAGAATAGAGGTTGTAACTGTTGCAACAGGTGGGCCTACACCAAATCAATGCAGTTTTTGTTGAATTTTTATGCTGCTTCCACTATTTTATCCAACCCATTTATAGGAAAATGGGTTGGACTTCAAAGCATTTTCTCATGGTTGAAATGCCTGTATCGATTGTTCTTGTTGACCTCAGTAACACTACTTTCCAAACGATGTAGAAATTAAGGCACATTTCTAGAGGCCTGTTAGTGAACAATTCTAATACAAGAGTACAAATCAATTGAAACCATCAATCACTGAGGAAAGCCTTTTGATAATTTTCATCAAGTGGGGTCTTCGAACAAAACAAAGTTAAATAAGAGGATGGGCAATGTTATGGTTGTTGAAAACCAATTTGTAGAATGTTACGTGTGAATGGAGATAGAAGATTTGGACTAAACAGTGGAAACTGTGTAAAAATGCGACAAAATATATATTAATGTGGTGTTGTCCTACCTGTTGCGACAATTACAGCCTTAATACTCCGGGGTATTTATCCATACAAATTGTATATTCCAAAAGAATTTTGGTCCATTCCTCTTTATTTAAAATACCCTTCAGTTCACACTCGGTCGGAGGTCGGAAATAAAGCATACGATGATTGGCCAGAGAACTACATTATTCTACTGCACGAGGGACCGCTCTAAACGCTTTAAACATTTGCCCTGGAAAACATAGTTTTTTAATTGCCGCTCATTCCTGGAATGCAGCTACACGTTTGCATCTCCCGAAGGGGAACAGTTTTCGTGTGAAAACTTAGTTCTGTGGGTGTTCATCGAGCTCTGCAGTGATTTCTGTAGGTGTGGTCTTGTGATTTTCCCCAACAATTCCATGCAGAATCTAACGATCTCTCTCGGCCAAAAACTTGGACTTTCGGTCAAACCTGTGCTTTGATGAGAATATTTTTTTCAATGTCAAAGGCACTAGTCATTTTACTTCAGACAGTAAATCTTTAAACACCAAGCGTTCGGGGGCAGTTTCTTTGTAACTGTAGAGCATACCATACAAGCATCATACATTTGAACTCTTAGATAGTCCGAGAGTTTCGGAAATTGTATAGGGATACCACCAATTTCTACTTATGCATAAATGGTTATTTTAAATAAGCCCATTAACTAGCAAGAACAATACAAAAAACCATAAAACCTGTGGAGATTTGACTACTTATAGAATGTTCAATTATAGTAAGCTAAAATATTTGGAATTTAAACTATGTTGTCCAATCCCCGAGTATCGCCGTTCTTTGCTGATTCACAAATTGCTTTACATATTGATATGGAAGACTTATCAAAAAAGAATATTTTATCCTCATCAATAACGCCTTAATAAGATGTATTTGAGGACCATACAATATCGCTTCTCCCAGCCCCTGAACTATTCATCATATTAAGTCTTGTATTCTAAAACTGATTCTGATATATAATAAAGCAAACTTATATAAACCGGTTTCTAGAGTGATCTCAATGTTTCTCAGTTTCGTCAGGATGCAACTTTTTATAGAGCTCCCGAGTTTGTTTTCGCGGTAACGCAAATTATCTAGGGGGCTTTCACGATTCCGAACCAGTGATTTGACGAAAATCTCCTATTTCGCAATCCATAAAATTTAAAGCACACGATAGCTGGCAATGCGTATAAAATACTTAAAATAAAGAATGTGCACAGGAAAAGCATGACGAGTTGAGTTCAATGCCATAATAGCTTGCAGCAGAAATTGAGTAGGAATTGATATACATTTCAATATTTGCATTTAAGCATTAACTCAGAACACGGAATGAACTTCAAAACCTCACGGTCTATAGTTTGTGCTCATAGCAGTCCACAAAATAGAGCGTCATCCACAAAATCGTCATCATCAACACCAAAAATTTGAGTAGTACTCAGACTCAGAAGCTTAGTCAGGTAAAAAAGATCGTGGTTGGGCTGGGAATGGCGCGGTTACTTCAATCGCAAGTCATCAAGAGCCAGATTGGCGGATGCGTGGATTAATAGGCTTCTAGGGACCGTTGAACCATATACCAAAACCACTAAAACTGCGCATCTGAGCAAACTGCCACCTTACCAGCCAGTTTTCATTGAATTGCTATATAGCGAATGGTAAGCGGTGCATTCAGGTGCATGCTGTGCCTCAGCAGGATGTCTTTAAAAATCAAATTAGTTCACTGAAATTGAAGACGTGCAATTCAACTGAAAAGAGAGTTTTGTTAAAATCTCAAAGCCGAGAAATTCGGCAGCTCTTAAACAAGAAATCAAGTAGGTAGGAATTGCCTTCAAAGATAAAATTAAGGAGTAAACCGTATGAAAATTGTAAGAATTGGTTGGATTACTGAATATAAAGTGGCCATTTCTGGCTCTTGGAGCTTATTCAACTAAAATGGCTATCATTTGAGATTATTTTCCATTGAGTCGTGTGTCCGATAACAGAAATGATATTTGCGGTCAGGCGAAACAACGAAATAGTCAGGTGAAAGGGAGAGGATTGACAGTCCCGTTGGGGATGGCGCGGTGACATCATTTACTGGTTTTCAAGAGTCTAGTTAGCAGAATACGTGGAAGAACCAGGGTCAACGTGGATTCAATTAACTGTTCAACTAAAGCACGTACATCAGACCCTAACTCATCTCTTAACAGTTCAATATACTAACATATAACTTCTGTTTCGCCCTCAGTCCAAAAGCAGGTAGTCCATACATTCACGGTTAATGAGTTGATTCCTCAGAAAAAATCCAATGTGAATTGCTGGCTAACCTCGATCTCACTAAACGTGGCGGTTAGTAGAGTGGAGCGGTTAGCAGTGTGCTCCCCACTGCAGTGGGTAAGCGAAGGGGTGGAGCAGGTGCTCTCCTGACCTCTAAAGTTGGCGGAATATTCGTGCTTGGAGGAGTTGGAAGCAGCGCTAAGAAGCTGCGAGGAAGCATCGTCGGTTGTGCTCCCTTCACTCCTCGTCTCGGATTCAACTCGCTCGCTTTCGTCATCGTCATCCTTGGAGAAGAGCAGAAGGTAAATCTATTCCGCTAGAGCTTTTCAAGCACTATAGTCAACACAAGGAATCAAACACTCACCGCCTAATGTTCTTGGGTTGCGGCTTACCTATTTGAGAACAGAAGACGTTCCAACGTATCCATAGAGCCGGGAGCGCCAGCCCCCTGAAGATCGAACGAAGGACCTTCTGTGTTGTCCGCTTACAAAACATAACTTGGTGGAGCGCTAGTGTTTGCCTTGGTTTCGGGTTCACTACTTCTAGCGGATTTCTCCTCAGACAGTTGTATTTTACCCAAAACATCCGCCACATCTTCAACATCATTTCGTGTCTAAATTAGTAAGGCCAATTGGTTGGCGAAATCTAAGGATCCTGCGATGTGCAAATATGTCGTTGATAAATGCTGCTACTAATGGTGCAAGGCCAAAAGTAAATACTGTCGGGGGTTTCCACTGTTTGCGTAATACCGAATGATATCCACGTTTTGGGTTGCCATTTAGTTTGCAAAAATAGTCAAACTAAATTAGCTTAAGTAACGGATACCCACCTGTGCACGCTCCTTCGTAGAATGGTACACCTTGAGAAGTTCATTGCGTTCTTTCAAAATCCAGCAACTCAAAGCTGCACTTACGGCAGTTTCTCCGATTTGTTCGACCATCTCCCCCTAGTCTTACTTTGGATAAAAGCAATTATCAAACCAGATGTGGTCTCCAGCCCGGCATAAATGGTCTACGGAACCACCCCACGGTTACCAGGGGAGCTAGTATATCCTACCCAAATTCTGTACATTTTCGTACCACCAACCTCTTCAACGGTCTCCATCAAATTATGAAACCGTTGCTGCAGACGTGTTGGAGCTACTTTTGTTGTCAATTGTGTCGGAAGCAGTTCGTAAACAGGGGATGAGTGCTACTTCCGTTGTGTAGACATTGGCATTTAAGAGTTGAAGCCGACTGGATTTATGTTCTGCTTTTCTCCAAGGATGACGATGACGAAGACGAGTGAGCTGGATCCGAGACGAGGAGTCAATGGAGCACAACTGGTGATGCTTCCTCGCAGCGTGTTAGTAG
>JAUOZQ010000594.1:0-29808 GCA_030710315.1 Anomotaenia brevis
AACAGAAAAAATTATCACGTCGGAAAATTTTACATAAATAAATTAGCGAATCATATTACCTTAAACGGACAACATTGTTAATTATAAATTAAATGCTGTAAACAATTTAAAATAGAATGTAATTTTAGTTTTCCGTTTTTTTAATTTTTATTAAATAAATGCACACTAACGTATTTTATTATTTTTATTAATTTTATTGCTTTATAGTTAATTGTTTACTTGTAGGATCTTCATTTACACATTAGGTCGAAATTAACGCAAAATTAACGCAAATCTGCTTTTCTTATGGCTGGTTATTTAGCTTATGTTTTTTTTCAAACTGAAGCACCATCTTATGCGGAATAACTTTCTACCTCGAACGATATCCGTTTTGGGTGTATTCGGCTGTTCCTGTAACACGGATGCCTTTGGAAACGGGCACAAACGTACCTGCAAAGCGACAACAAACAGAGTTGACGAATGCAAAAGCAGTGCTTGTCATCGCGATCGGAGACACAATTCGCCATGTTTTCAAACACAACTGCATAATAGGACAATGTTTCTTAAAAATTTGTGGAGGACACAGGAGTTGTCGCTTTACGCTACTCGAATGTACCAGAGGACGCATTGAGATTGGCACTACATGCCTATATCCACTTTGCCATTTCGGCCTTTTACGTAGCGGGATTACAGTTTGACCACTAACTATACGAATTTAAAAAAAATTACAATAGGTTTTCTGTGACAATCAAGAAGCAACATATAACAGACTCTTGTCAGCGGAATATTCCGGACAACGATGCCTCGTCTACTTTATTCTTTCTGTTGAATCTAAAGTGATTATAACTTTAAAGGACCTACAAATGCGTTCCTATCTATTACTAGCTATACCGCGTCGAGAGTGGCATTTCGATTGAATGTTCCCTCTGCAGAAAATTGTATTATTTTTTTCGAGTTATTTCACACTATTCGGTTTCAACTCCGCAATCTATCACATGAATGTCTAACATATTGCTATAAAGCGTGATTCTTTGTTGATTATTTAATCGGAGTAACTACACAACCCGTCTCTGATGTCCGATAAGCATTCACGATTCCATTCTTTCGTATTATGTAAGTAAGAAAGCTTCTTCGACTCTGCAACCAAGTAAAAAGTTGCTGATTACCAAATATTAAGGGATTTAGCAAAAGCGCATTTATTACAGTTCAATTAATTGATCCTTATTAGTTTACGCTAATAAAACTGCATTATTCGTCATCATTTTAAAAAGAAAAAAATCCATTTAATAACGACCATTGCACAGTATTGTCAGGCGCAACAAAACGTTTATACAAGCACAGATCATCATTTACGGGTTTACCATGTTAACGGTCGTGGAGGTAATCTAATATTCGAATGTGCCAGAGGATGCATTCGGTTTTCCACCACATGCCCATATCCATTTTGCCATTTCGGCCTTTTACGTGGCGGTGTTGTAGTTCGACCACCAACTCCCACTCTTATGGTTGAATAATTTGCAGCTACCCGTTTCCTCTTGTTTGGCCGCTGTGCTGTGCTGAAATGGTTTCCATTCTGGTGCTTCTGCTGCTGTTTTTTGCCGTCTTTGTTGATTCACTATCCAATTCGGTGGAGTCCATAAACGTGCTCTAATTTTGTGTGGTGGTTTTGTCAAACTTGGTGTTATATAACTCGCGGTGTTGTGCCTGATAAATTTGTTGATATTGACCTGCTTATCTTAAAATTTTCTGTTATATCTGTTATATCATGCATGGCGCTGTTGTATGGCGAGGTAAAAAATGCCAAAAAGCAGTACTGTATATTGTCACCTAATGTATAGGAATTTTCAATTAAAAATTAATTACTGACGAGACGTCCGTTTTATTTTAGCACCTACATTCCTGGATTGGGATATTACTTACCAAAAGCCTTGATTCGTTTCACCGTTGCCATTGCTGCTATCGCTACAAGGACTAGAAATATGCATAAAGTATTTTTTGAGATTCAAGCCACTACTTAACATTTAACATGTATTTTAATAGCGTCCTTGAATTCACGTTCAACATACCAAAAGATTTTTCTGCTGCTTCTCAAATGGAATGAATTATCTTGTCGTAAATTTATGCTATAAGCCATGAAAATGCAACAGTATATCAACATACGTTCTAAGTGATCATTTCCCTAGAATTTGAATGTCAAAAAATGTGGAATATCTAGAAATAAATCGCATATTCAAAAGTCACTTGCATTATATGACTTCAATTTAAATCTGCAGTTAAATTTAAAATGCAAGTATTTGTCTTAACATCTTTCAGCGTAAGGAGTAATTTATGGAGGCTTTGTATCAGTAAGCATAAAAATAATTTTATTTTCTCTAGTACATAAAACATTTCAGGTAGTTAAATTTATTATTACAATGATGTTTATACATTTAACAACTATTTAATAACACTCGCTTTTGAAAAAATTAAGGTATATATATTTAAGCTACTAGGAAAATCACACCTATAAAACACTGGAAAACATATGTAAAATTTTACCCTAAGGTCGTTAATTAACCTCTCAAAATAAAATTCAAAGATGCATTTAATTGGATAAAAATCTTGAACTATTTACTAAGAGACACGATAGCAGTTTTAAATTTAATAAATTTAAGCATAATAACAGAAAGTGCAACGCGTCTGGCTTCCATTTTTTGATGAACTGAGTAAATTATTAATGCATTTATGCATTATTGTTTTATGCATTCCCCTATAATTTTTTTCGATTTAGTAATGAACTTAAACATTGCATTTTAAATTGTTATTATAAAGCCATTCACAATATTTGCATTGAAACAATATAGGATATTAGATAGAGACGTGAGCCACCTGCGAAGCAAGGGTCGATGGAGTTTGCTTTTCTATAAGTGCATCAGCCAGTATAACCAAAAGAGGTAGCGCCAGGATACCTAGTACGTTCGAAGACAATTTATCAAGCAAGGCTTCTTGTGGAAAGATAGGGTCTATGTTGAATCTACAGCACCTACGTACTTGCGTGGTTCTCAACTTGCAAAGTCATCTCCTCGACCGTGGCAATTAAACGCTGATACTCCTGATCTAGACAGGCGACACCGCACACACGTAAACCGAGCAACTAGAGTCTTAACCTCTACATATTCGATGGTGTCCAAGTGAGGCATTAACCTGAGATCGGCGCCAGCTTGGCACCCTCTGAACCAAATAATTCAGGTTCATCCTACCGGAGATTTTGTGCCCAATATTTGCAACGTACTGGACGACTGGTTCGAGTCCCAGCATCAAGTGCCTGATTTACAAATTTTTCGGGTTACCCCCACCGATACTCAAAGATTTTGGTCCTAGAGAGCAGCTAGACGTGACCAAGGCCTCGTCTAGCTCTTTCGCAGACATCAGTAACATCTGCTAAGTCAGCCTCTTGTCTCTAACTACTCGAAGTGCATTCTTCGACAGACAGTATAGCGAAGTCGGCTGTGTTTCCATGCATGCTTTTTTGCGCCAGACATTGAGCGCCAGTGACTGAAAGATGCTCTTTGGCCTTTCGTCTTGACGGAGTTTGAAAAAAAGTACCAGTCGGATCCCCGTCCTCAGCAATGGTGGAGTTTACATGTGTAGTTCATGGACGACTTCTGGACAGTTCCATTTGGCTCCTACACGTCGGAAGCTGCTAAACAGCGCTGAGTGAAGAACTGTGTCGATGTCATTCTTAATCTCTGCGAAGACGTGATTCAGAGGACTACCCTCGTCGAAACAGCGCTAATGCTACCTGCTCAGTGAAATAGGCAGTTGTGACAGTGTGGTTGGTCTCAGAAAACTTTTCCGCAATGGTCCTGCTTAATTTACCTACCACGAGACTTGCCACTTGTTAATTTAACATGACAATATTTTGATACATCGTTGACAATATTTTTGAATTGAAAGATTGCCAGATTAATTTCCTAATAGATACATCCCTTGAAATTGCTGAAAAAAACTAATTTTTAGGCACTACATAAGTGTTGTGCAAATTAACACATTTAAGAAAGCTTTAGTAAAAAGACGGTTTCAAGATGTTGATTAGATTTGTTTAAATAATCCGGAACATTAAAGGATTTTTACGTAATTTTTATGCAAACGTATTACAGAAAAATGATTTTTTAATCCCTTGTTGGTTAAATGGAAGAAGTGGATGTCTAGGTGGCACACTTATGCAATTTCATGGTGTATAGCGTGGAGGTGGATAATCCGGCCGTCGAAGGCCTCCACTTTCATAAGGTGGTGGAGGTGGACGACGTGGTGTTTCTGAATATGGTGGTGGAGTCAATACATGTACATCTGAAACAACTGGTGGAGACGGTTCGTAAAATGGTGCTGGAATTCCTCCTCTTCCTCCACCAAACTGCAAGGAAGATGGTAGACGTTGTGAATTGGGACGTCTCCTCCCACCGCGTCCTTCAAACAGTGTAATAGGAAATAATTTTTTACTATATTACACGACGTTAATGAATTGTTTTACATCTGGTTTGCATTAGAGTAGAACTTACTGCTGTGACTTCCTCCTGCAGCGATGATAACTGCACAAAGTGCCACTACAAAAGTGTCAGATTATTGAAAATCCTCCTACCTATCACATATAGTTTGATGAATGTTCTAGTGACCATGCTGCTCATAAAGGGCTCACATCCACCGTTTCTGCAGACGTTCGATTATATAAGCTTCATAGCTTGATTGACAAATTAAGTTAGGGTGATTCAAGCAATGTGAAGTGCTGGTTTACGTGCATGTTAGTCTACCTTTTATGTTTGTGTTATTCTCCCATAAAAGTATGCCCGACATTGCCACTTTAGTTCTCTCAAATTATGGATGCAACGCCCAAGCAATTTATTTTATTTGTCAGCGATCGGAAGGCCTCTTATGAAAAAATTGTGAACCTCGTGTTAGCAGTTATTTCCAAGAGTTCCCAATAAAACTACTCATCTACTTCAAGTTAGTTAAATTGCGACTATCATATCCTTTCAATACATTCGTGATTTTAGTATAAACGATAGTTAGTTTATTGAAATTAGTTGATAGAACAATTTTTCCATCTATATCCCATAGAGAAAACTTCTTTGCAGGCAGTAATAGTTAGTTATTGCCAGAATAATGACAAAAATGAGGAAATTAAAGTAATATTAACTTTTCAAACTATTACCATTTTATTATTGCAAGGATATAAGTGGGTAGATCTATTACGTTATTAGGAACAATCGGAAACTTTAAATTAACGAAAGCTAAACACCTTTATACTTTAAAATCAAAGGTTCTATATCTAAATTAAAGAATTGTCACGCCTTTTACTTTAAAACATTGGCATAGATTGTCAAAAATTTATATAAGAGGAATTGCATATCAGGTTTTAAGTGAATTTAATGGCAAGGGGCTGAAGTAGATTGCCATAAATAACATTTTTTTGTTTTTTTTTCTATTTTTCCATTTACAAACAATTTATCATTCAGAAGTGGAAACAATGTTTCCATTCGAGGAACTATAATAAAACACTATTTGTTAAAATTGGATTTGAAAAGATAGAAAGGGTTTTGCTTTTTTTCACTTTTTTAGTTTCTCACGTTATGAATGACGACAGAGAACATTTTTTGCATTACCAAATTTCCATAGAAATGTACGACAATAAAATTGCATATATATATATGGATCCTTAAATTTACCTTTAAATTAGTTCTTCTCCTTGATATTATATTAATTTATTCATTGTCTTAAGGTTAATATTATAATATTATATTACAATAATATAAAATAATATTATCATATAATTTACTAACAATATTCTATTATAATACTGTATTATAATATGTTGTAATATTTATCCCACATCTCGATAGACACCTTCTGAATAAAAAAAATCAACCATTTGTTAATGCGAAATTGGGTTTTAAAGACGAATTTACGAAAATGAAAAGAGCTTTCGCAAATTAAATTTATGGAAAAAGACGATAATAAATGAACAAAGTACGAAACTTTTTTGTAAAATTTGAAATAATTAAATGGTTTTAACAATGGAATATATTAGCAGGGTACAAACCACTTTAGAATATGTAGCAGACTTCTAGGCCTCATAATATGTTTATTTCTAAATTTTTAAATTGTTACTTTTTGCCCTAAAGCAGTTTTCATGAATGTTGTCGGAAAATGGAGGGTAATTCTTTATGTAAATTAAAAATACACTTTATTTTCACACTGAATTATATACTTTAGTAGTTGACCACTATGCTGAACAAGGGCACCCAACACATACTCAATAATGCGATTGCATTATAAAATTACAAGTTTTCACTAGAGTAACTCTTAGTGATAATAATGATTTGCAAAAAATATGATTTTGTCACGAGCAAGAGCTAAAAAGGCAAAAATAAATAATATTCTGCTCGATTTGAAAAAAAAACAATAAAAGAGATTTGCAGGTAATCATATGAAAAGGTTAGCAAAATGCATTTTTAGTTTCGATTTTAGCAATTATAGCACATTTACTTGCATTTAATTAACAGCAGTTGTCTGGCTTATACAGCAGAAGATATTTCTGGCCTTCCATTATGCATTTTGATTATTTGTTTATATAATTAGTTAAAAACGTTTCAATTCAATTCAAATTGGACTTTTGCCAGAGGTGAAAATATCAAAGCTGCCAATATTCTGCTTAGGTGATGATATTGATTCAAAGTGTTTTTATTCGGTTTTCTAAAATATGTTTAGCACTTAAATCTGAACAAATTTCAAGTATCAGGATGCATTTGTTCAAAATCAAATTTTGCTTTTCGGCTAAATGGGATTATTTAATTGTTAATGCAGTTTTAGTTTGCCCTTTTGTAACAGCTAGTAACGAATATATATTTGTGAATAGAACCAACATGATTACAAGTTTCCAGAGGCTAAATAAAAAAAATGCTAATTAAGGTAAACATTTCATACATTTTAGGGGATAACTCCAAGTGTCTTTATACCGCAACTGAGGACATCTGTTTCTTCGGGATGTACGTCCAGGAATATGGGTCAGAGTGTGCTCAGCCCAATCGCGGGCGCGTGTACATAGCGTACGTGGATTCAGTATTCTATTTCCGTCCAAAGAGGTATCGGACAGAGGTGTACCACGAAATACTTGTGGGATACCTGAAATACGCGAAAAGCAGAGGCTTTAATACCGCGCACATTTGGGCTAGTCCACCTGACCCGCGTGACGATTACATCTTTAACAGGCACCCGAAAGAGCAACTCATTCCTAGTCCGAAACGACTGCAGGAGTGGTACAAGGCAATGCTAGACAAGGCCAAGGCGGAGGGAGTCGTAGCTGACGTGAAGAACCTTCTCGAGGACGCAAAAGTCCGCAACCTAACCTCGCCGACAGAGATTCCCTACTTCGATGGCGATTTATGGCCCTCCATTCTTGAGGAGCTTCTGGATGTAAGTGCTTATCTCACACTTTCTCCTCCACATTCTCCTCCCCCTCCTCCTCCTCCTCCCGCGCCTCCATAAGATGTGACGTTAAAATTTTCTTTGTGTAGTAAACCCCTTCTCTGACATTGCATTGCATTACATTTTTGCTTTTTTTGTGGTTCAGAAAGTGTACGACAGGGAGTTGGCGAGTCAAGGCCGACCTGCTCGCACCCTATCTAAACGCAGGCGAATCGAATCGACATTTGATTTCTCAAGCGAAATGAAGAAAGTGTTATTGGAAGAAATAAAAGGTTACAAGAATGACTTCTTCGTGATTGAGCTGACTGAAGAGGACTCGCGCACACGTCTACCGAATATGGTGGTAGATGAAGACGCATGCATATCCAGTAGACTGGAGAGTAGGGAGTGGCTTCTCCAGTTCGCTGAGGAAAAGAAGTTGTCGTTTTCTCATTTGCGTTTAGCAAAGTACGCAACTATGCATCTGCTGTTATGGGTTCACAAAGAAACAGCCTGGCGCTTCTCCGAAACTCAGATGCAGAAGCCATTAAAGGCTAAACAGATAGAAAAGCAGGCCAACAGAGTTCCTTTTACGGCGCGAAAGTTTATCGAGGGCTTGAATCATGCACTGAATTGCCATGAAGCAGAAGAAAACTGTTCAGTAGGAATTTGTGGTAAAACGAAGAAGATTTTGCATCACTTCTTCAACTGCCCTAACCGCTCCAGTGGGAAATGCGAACTGTGTCGCAAAGTCATCATGATATGCGGCCAACACGCAAGAAATTGCTGCAATATGGACTGCACATACTCATTCTGTCGCCATATTAAAGCTCAAAAGCAGCAGTTTGATGCACAGCAAGAGCGGCAGCGGTGTCTTCGTGATGAAAGAGCAGGCGGTGCCAGTGTCTCTCAGGTCACTCAGTGGATGGATCTCGCTTTGAGACGGGAAAAATCTAGAATAATGCTTGACGTGGTTGCGAAAATTCGTCAAAGAGGGGCTTCCAAAGAGGCTCAAAGTGCTCAAGTAAGTTCAATTGGACAGTTGGATAGTAGTAATCTGTCTTAGCAAAATTTCATCTCTTGAATATTTTCAATCATCATCGTCATCGTCATCACTATCATGGATTTTATAGTTGTGATGTTGTCGTTTGGTTTTTAGTTGCGTCATTGGATTGACGAGCGTCCACATATGAGAATAGTTTTGGAAGGAATTCGTCGCAAAATTGCTACAAAGGAAGCCCCGGCTGCTGGAGGGAGACAGCGAACTGTGCGAGGACATGGGTGCAATTCACGGTCCGTTGCCCCATTCGTTGCCCCCACATTGGCTGGGCATGGCTCTGGATCAATCAGAGACACAAATACTGAAATCAGTCACAGCCGATTCACTGGGAGAGATTCACAGTGTCGGTCTACTCAACAGCAGCCCAGTTTGCGGCTTGAGGAGCGCCTGTTAGTGACTGACCAATCGAAGGGTCAGCGTGAAGCTTCAGCCACTCAAACCCGTATCCACATGGAGCAAGTATTTCAGCGATCTTTTGCACCTAGTCGCGAGAGGCCCTTGAATCGATTTGTTGATAAGCCAAGACATCACCTGATTCAGCCTGTCTTTCTTCAAGAAGATTACCACCAGTGGTTGGACTCTGCTTCTCCCCCAACCTGTGGTCTTGGGGACCAGTACCAGCAGCACCAGCGGCAGCATCAGCAGCAGCACCAGCGTCATGAGCAAACCTATGAAGGAAGCAATGCAGGTGGCTCCCAAATAATCAGAAGGGCTCACGTCAACGAGAGTCCCAGCGACCAGACCCTCTATATGGTCGATGGTGAGGATAAATAGCAGAAAAAGTGCTCGACAACATCGCTGAGAGCTGCGACTGATGCTGAATCGGTTTTGGTGGAATGCGCAGCCGCAGTGACTGATTATTGACCAATCTTGAAGTCATTTCCCTTTGTCTTCTCATGTCAGTCACGTTATCCCAAAAATATCCTTTCCACCCTTGTAGATTTTATTGGCCCTTAAATAAACTCTATGACTGCAGTTATAGATGCAAAGTATTCTTTTCAATCTCATTTTTCGATAAGTGCTCAAGTGACATTTGATCATTCTTAAGATTGATGGCCTACAATGAACAAACTATCCTAAAAGGGAACCCAACTCAATCGGTTGAGTACTTATAATTAATTCATTAGGCCAGAAAACCGAGGCCCAAACAGGTGCAACCACCACCGACACGACATCAGGGAGGGAACACATCTCGAACATCCATCATAACCGAGGGCCCATAAGGCAAGCATAGGCCAAAAATGGGGCACAAAATTATCTCTTGCTTCCTAAACAATCTATAGAATGCTTAAATTGGATTTTCGCTTGCACCTTCGAAGTTTTTGCAGGGAGGGATCTAGTGTTATCGCTTTTCATTTATTAACCACAGTGTTTATCCACCTGACTCTCATAGAATATTTCGTTTCTCTGTTTTCGTTGTTCACGCAAACGAGAAAATTTTTAAATTGGTTTTGGAACTAAAATTTTGTTGGTACTGGCATTCTATTCGGAGAATATAACATTATCAATCTGAATTGACGTTTTAGAGGTTTTGTGATTAATCTTATTGCTGCAGTTGGAACATATTTACTAGTATAAAATTGCGCGCGAAATTAATCAAGGCAAACGATTCAGGTTGCACACCAAAAGGCGGTAACAAGATCAATTCTCAAGATGTGACTACAATAGTGATCTCCATTGGTTTAAAGCAAAGGAATATTACCAGATACTTGTTATATTGCTATATAAATAAATAAATGTATTTGTTAAACAATACTGATCAAATCCCTTAATATTTTCACTCCTTTGTGTATTACTGAGAATGACAAATGAAAAATATGGCTTTTGCCATTAAGAGTAATTATTCTAGAAGGGCCAGGAGGATTAAAACCGTGATTAAAAGATGAAAACAAAGCGCAAACTCCCTCCTGGCACAGAAAATTGAAGGTGGCCACAAAAATACAATCCTAACATTCCTCGGCATGGAACGAAAATAACATGCAATTAGTTTTCCATTTTTAGTCTGCTTGCACCATTGGGCCTCCGTCATGGAGGATGTGCAAGATATGTTCCCTTCTTGATGTTGCTTTTGTGGTTGCACCTGCCTAGGCTTTGCTTTACAGGCCTACTGAATTACTTTTAAGTACAGAATGAGTTAGCAGAGTAAATCCTAAATATCTCATCTCCAATCGACGTACGTAAGTGATACCACTGAAGGAAATTGAAAGGAGTGTGAAAATGCTTTAATATGAGATTGAAAAGAATACTTTTGCATCTATAACTGCAGTCATAGAGTTTATTTAAGGGCCAGTAAAATCTACAAAGGTGGAACGGATATCTTTGGGATAACGTGACTGACATGAGAAGACCAAGGGAATTGACTTCAAGATTGATCAATAATCAGTCACAGCGGCTGCGGATTCCAGCAAAACCGATTCAGCATCCGTCGCAGCTCTCAGCGATGTTGTCGAGCACTTTATCTGCTATTTCTCCTTACGGACGACCATATGGAGGGTCTGGTCGCTGGGACTCTCGTTGACGTGAGCCCTTCTGAATATTGAGAACCATCTGCATTGCCTCCTTCATATGTTTGCTCATGACGCTGGTGCTGCTGCTGATGCTGATGCTGCCGCTGGTGCTGCTGGTACTGGTCCCCATGACCACAGGTTGGGGGAGAAGCAGAGTCCAACCACTGGTGGTAATCTTCTTGAAGAAAGACAGGCTGAGTCAGGAGCTGTCTTGGTTGATCGAGGGTTTGATTTTGTCTTCCCGCGAAAAACTACTGATTAAGTGATAAGGGCGCTGAAACAGCTACTGCATTTGGATACGGATTCGGTCAACTGGCCATTCACGCTGACCCATGGATTGGTCAGTCACTAAAAGACGCTCCTCCTGCCGCAGATCGGACTGTTGCTGAGTGTCTCAAAATGAATGGATTGGATTGAAAAATATCTCGTTCGATGAGTAATAACACATATAAAATTTTTACTGAAAGCCAGAACATGAGCCAAATAGAACATCTTGACAAAATTCAAGAGCACAATTAACATAAGGCTTCCAAGGACAAAAGTAGATGAAATGATCCAGAATTTTCCGTCAAACATGTAATTTGCTTTACATTAAAATCTCAAGCAAACTTTAAAAAGTAGACCTCCAGAATTCCTTTTATCTTTAATTGAATTATTTACACCGGTGCAAATTCGAACCAGGGATGTTTAACTTCATCCTTAAAAACATTTATTAGGTGAATATGGTGGATTATTTGATGCTCCGTAACATGAAATTTAAATTAGAATCTTATAACACGGTGATCGAAATGATGCTTACAGGAGAAAGGCCCTGTGAAAAATAATTTGAGTTGCTTATGCACGTTGAAAATGATTTCAAAATGATGATGAACACAAACAGGAGATGGATATTTTGCTGGAAGGGTTTTTATTACAGCAAACACTTAATTTTACATCACTTCACAGAGTTTTGCCTAGCACAAGCCTGTCTATATTACCAGCACCCCTTCGTCTCAGCCTATGTTTTCTACTCGCAGCTCTAGAAATGACACCTTGATCAGTCATTTGCTTTAAGGTCATTTGCCAATAGTTAATTCACGCCCGCACCTGGTTTATTGTTGTTCTTCAAATAGGTGAGACTAGCATGTAATAGGGTAGTCAGGGTGACTAAAAATCCAATGGATTTAATCTTTTGATTGTTCTCACTTGTTCAGGAGCAATAAACACAATAAGCGTAAGTAAAATGGAGTCGCTTAGCTTAATAAAACACCCATGCCATGCATCCAACAGTCAGAGGTGAACATCAAATTCATGAAATGTTAAAACCGCAATTTTAGACTGGTTCTTGAACACTTCTAGCCGTATGTATTGGTTCTTCAGTATCACCTAAAAGATGGTGCCGTAACTCTCCGAGAATGGAGGCAGCGTGTTGTTTTTTCTAAAAATCACATTCATTTAATGATCACATGGCGGGGCCTAATCACTCTCTTCGCATTCCGACTTATGCGTAGCATTTCAAGATCGATGTGTGCAAAAGTGACCGGTATTTGGAGGCTACCGAATGGAATTTACATAAATAGGCCTCCGTGTTATATTTTTCAATTTTACGGGGAAAAAACCCAGAGAGGTCACAGGATCATCTGAAGTCAGACATGACTCATAACGTGGTGGTAGTCTAATTGAAATGGTTAAACAGTTACGAGAAACAGGGATACTAGTCTAAGCTTGAGGAGGCGAGATAACCGGGCCAATTGAAGTAGCCTGACAAAGAACATTATAGAATACTTGTTTGCTTTGCAAGAAGTCAATTATTTTTTGGTGAGACAAAACTATATCAAATTAGAGTTGAATGAAAAATCCATAGTCAGAGTCTCCTGGAAAGTTAGCATTTAGGAAAAATTGAATTTTCTAAATAAAAATCCATACTTTAACAACTGCTTAACTTGAAATCATCTCCTCCTATATATATTTCGTTGACAACTATCAAACTTAAATACATATATTTTGCATTTTAATGATTATTGGCACTCATCTCCTCCAGTACGATAACTAAATGCTCTCGATTTTCGCCATCGGTTTTCGCTATTTTCCATTAATTGTGTTAGGTTAATGATGTAAATTACCACGGAAATGCAAATCGCGCCTTAATTTTCGCTGATTAAGCGGGTATAAATAGCAGTATTTGATTCGGTGATCTCTGAATTTAACTCTTATTCGCAAAACTAAAGAAGCACTTTCAAATTGAATCTCGAATATCGTGAAATTAAAGTAGTAATATTTAACAGATTTCACTTTACTTTTAGGTAAATTTCAATATACTTTAAGCACCATATATATATTAATGTGCGGCAATTAGTTAGCGAAAATAAATAGTTGCAGAAAAATTAAATGGAATAGGCTATTACACACTATTATGATTTAGGCATTGTCATCGATATCACAGCAAACCAATCAACATTGATTTAATATCTCAATAAAAATTAACATGAAAAATCGAAAAATATCAATGTGAAAATGTTTCTCTGTTTATCAGTTGTATTTACAGCAACATTGAACTTGGTATACCGATTTCACGCTCACTAAATCACATTAAATTCAGTCTGTATACATATTAGCTGTAAACAGAAATGATTTATCAGGCGTTAACGCTTTTATTTCATTAGTGGAATTAAATAAATAAAAGTCAAAAGTGTTATTATTCAACTAATTAATTTCACGAAATTAAGCACCTTAAACTGTCGTCTAAGAAGCGAATAGAATTAGTAGAAAACAGTTGTGTGCAACAGTAACCAATAGCCAATGCAGAAAACTAAACAAATTGAATTTTATTGAGGAGATTAAATTGGACGTCTACAACATTGTGTAGCAAAAAATCAAATAAACTGGTGCAATCATGCAAAAAGCACCCAAAGGGGATACCACACAATCCAGCAAAGTGGGAGCTCGTTTCTTTCAAGTGCAGGTTGCCGTCTTCTTTCACAGTATATGCGACATTAAATCACAGGTCCTCCAAACGAATCACTCTGTTCGTATTGATAAAAGTTAGGCTTAAGGGCTCTTCTAATGACTTGAAACATGGGAGGAAATCTTGTGAAAGTCAAGCAACTCACACTTTGCAGATACTCGTGGAATTTAATCCTACTAATAGATGTTTCAAATACGTAAGTTGTGTCGGAATTCGATGACTTCTGACCGGTTGACTGGAATACATCATTTGATGGTTATAGCCAGGAATGACTAATTTGTGGCAATTAAGGACAATTAAGCTGTAGTGCACGTCCTAAGGGCTAATTATCTTGCCATCATAAGAGGCGTCTTTGTACTCAAGTTGGGTTATTCGGGAGTTAAAATGCACTTTCGAAAGATGAAGCAAATACTGCCTGATGAACCGGAGTACTTCTCTGGTGTGCTGTGTGGCTCTCCAGCTAGAAATACTTGTAGTACCATTCCCTTATGAGTGGAAAACATGAGTACAGGTCTTTGGAATGGCTTAGATCTAGTGAATAGATGCTGGAGGGACATTGTACATTAGTTTGGATGTCTATGGGAACGCAGAATTCGTTAAGATCAGCACAAAAAGTCTGGCCTGTGGCTACCATGGTAAAGAGCCCATTACTAACCACCAACTCATTGTGACGTCATTAATGGGCTAAGCCTGCCCAAGTCTAGTTACCGGACTCCCCTGTCAACAATCGAGGTCTGAATAATTGCTTCCTGTACCTCATAGAAACCCTTGAAATTACCATTATCATACATATGTATGTGTACGTAGAGCAAAAGTACAAATAAGGAAGGTTAAAGTATGTCAAGGGAATCAGTAATGGAACGGTAACAACGTCGACTTGTGGTAATGCGGGGTCCCGGTACTGCGCTTTAGTAATGGCTTCGGTTTGATATTGTTTCTTCAAGTTTCATTCCTTAGTAGGCTTCCAAGGCATCACCCGTCGGATCTTTTTACCAAGAGGGAAGTGTCGCACCATTTATTCATTGCTTACTTCAATGCATCTCTGGCCTTTAGTAGTCAAGACTTGAAATAATTGTATAAATATATAATAAATAAAGGTTTTTCATTCGGACGTAGTGCAACATAAGGTTGCAAATTCTGCTCATTAAGACGCAATAAAAAAATGATTATGCAAACTTTAGAATAAAAACATGCATACGTTTGCATACCGACAAAGGCCATAAGATGATGAGACGCAAGTCTAAAATGACTCTGAAGAGGATTGCTACCAATCATAGAGTAAACATCCATGCGCAAGCGTGGAAAAATCAGCATGTCAGATTTTCCTTATTAAAATGTTTCAGGTCAAACAATTTTAAAGAGACGCCTAAAACCGGAGTCTAGTAACTGACGCTAGAGCAAGGAATATTCGTGGCTACTACACCACGATCCAACATGCACCTTGTGTTTGAGGTAAGATATCTAATAGTCTTTCCTCAAGTCACAACTAGTTGGCTCCTTCAAACTGAGATTAGTTGTCGCACCTATATACATATGAAATACAGATATAGTTGCACGACATCGACGTCGGGGCTGTGCAGATTGAGGCATTTAGTCAAAAAATACGCTTAGTCAGTGGATACTATCGGAACTTTAGTCACAATTTCTTAGAATAGACGCTACATTCAACAATCGTCTCCAATGGGAAGAGGAAAATATAACATGAGTTTAATTTGAATCTAAATGGACAATGTGAGGAAAACTGTCTTATTTTTTTCTTAAATTGCTGGGTAGTTACGCAATCAAACAACTGAATATAATGGAGTGGTCGATTGTGAAATATCAGGTGAGGAGCTAGATATCTGATTGGTGAAACAAAAGACTCTGTTTGGAATAGCTAATGCTAAATTTAGCTTAGAAACAGAAATTAAATAAAACAAGTATTTAGGGTAGTTACGGACTTCTAAACACTATTCAAAACAAGTTTTATTTTTATTTCCCTTAATAGTCTGTGAATGTCCTCTGCCAAGTTCAGATGTTCAAGGCTAGTGAAATTTGCAGTTTTGTAGATGCAGTATTCGAAACGGAAATCCAAACACCTGACTGAAATTTGAATCTTGGTTAACGTTAATTTGTTTGTTATACGGATTAACAATACTGCGAATTGTCTTAAGGCGTATCGATTTACCTTAACCATCGTCGTTGTAAGGGACTGGGGAAACCCGAGCCAGCAACTCGATTTACTGCTTAGTAGGCCTTCAGATGTAGCTGATACAGTTTCGATTCGCTTTTCCACTCCAACGAGCTACATATCGGATTCGCAACTTCAATGGTTTGAAAAATTGCCTGATAATTAGCCACCCCACCCCCATTCGACTCGAATTGTGTTGTGCCAACTTTCGCTAACTCAATTCTTCACTTACATTTAATGATAGCACATCGGCCAGCAAATGCTGTTTTCGGGCTCCGCTTTAAATTACTTCCTACAGCAACAACACCACCACCGCCGCCATCAGCGCCGGCAGCGTGAAGAGGAAGAGGCTTTTTGTTAATAATGCCACTGTATTCCTGCATCACTTATGTCACTTAAAGAGGGATTGTTTGTGTGTAATTCTTCATTGGAAACACCACACATTTAATCTTTAACAAGTCAGTAATAGGCCCTGACCACTAACAACCCATCCATAAAGCTCAACTTGGGTGTTCCAACAGCGAGGAAATTTATTTACCTTTTTTTCTATCCTTCTTGTTCAAAAAATATTAAACTAAGTTTTCTTAATTTTATTTTTGTTTTGATTATGTTCTAAATAATAACGTGGCGAATAGTGATCGCCATGGGTTTAAAGCAAAAGAGCATTACCAGAATCATGTTATATTGAAGCTCCAACGTATACATTTTGCACTTTAATTGAAGCCGAAAAGGCGGTTGCTTCGAGGAGGTGTTCTTGTTCATCAGTGTCAGGAACTGACCAGCGCATTCTTCCAAGGCTGCTCACAGCTGCTGCTGTCCTTCGGCGGGAGCTGCTTCCAGGCAATCATACTTAAGGAGTCTCCCGCTTTACATTCAACTTAATTGTAATGCTATTGCGCAGCCAAAATGAAAGCAGATAAGAAATTCATGGTTTGATTATTTTCTGTCCAATGCGACCCGATCATCTATCGTTATATGCTAAATCAGCAAAAGAAGTGCAGTCCCGAAGTAAACTTGAGCAGTGAGTTATTGTTAACAGTGTAGCCGTGGAAATCTATTTCATATGCTTCATATAGAGTTGGGTGATGCAGAGTAGGCATGGAAACTACGCCGAAGGAAGAAATAATGTAAACGGGGCGGCTTCTATTCACCTCTCTTTTCTCCATCGATAAACTAGAACTTCCGAATGATAACAGGTCATTTACGACCTAACAACCCCAGGGCATAAAATAAGTGGATCTCCGCACTGTTATTCAGTGCAAAAGCTGACAAAGTACGGTGGTTCTACCTTTCAATAAACCGGCGTGAATTGCAATAAGGATTCAGAGGCCTACTGAAGATGGACTTCTCACATTCTCAATTTCAGGAATGTATGGAATTCAGGAAAATTCTGAATTGTTTCGCACCAATAATCACACAAGGCTCATGTAGCCTCTTTAAATGTCTAGACTAAAAAAGAATTGTAATGCCTGATATGTTGCACCTCTGTTAACAACCGATAACTGAAATTCCATTACGACCGTTTCACTTTTGGTAGAGAAAGCCTTTTGTAATAGTTTATTTTGCAAAATTGAGCTGTAGATTCAAGAGTGGATAAGTAACGTTCTTGCTAGTACCAGTTTCACTAGTGAGTTGGCCCAATCAGCCTAAGTATGGTATGCGAAATGGCAGGCTTGATGTTGAGCGTACAGGGATTGGCCATAATAGTGTAAACTGCTAAAATTTAGGTATCTTATTTTAATATATTACATAGTAAGATGTTATAACAATCAAAACACGATATAAATTTTGACTTTTTCAAAGATATGGATATTAAGGAAAATTCAAACATAATATAACCTTTTTAAAATGGCATTTTCTATTAGGTAAAATTGTTTGTGCACTCTAAGTGGTACTATCTTTGTGTAAGAAGGAAAGAAATTGTTCTCAGCAAAGCACAGGTATGACCAAAGTCAACGTTTTCTGAGAAAGGCCCCTAAACCTTATTGACATTCTTGGAGAGAATCGCAAGACCCCGGATCTTAAAATCACTGCAGAAATCATTTAACACCTATAGTGCCAAGCTCCTACAAAAACTGTTCCTTTACGAGGCTGTGAAATAATTTGGGGCGACCAAGTTCATGCTATTGCGGTTCAAGAATTTTTTCCAGAATGGAAAGCAATCTTTGAAGGCATCACCAACGCACTAATCCTTGCAGCCAAAATTTTTGACAAAGGGCATTGGGCACACTAATTTTTTACTGAACTACCAGTTGGCACTTCCAGATTTAGAAGAAATTAAGCAAATGACTAAGTTGAAACGTGAGAACAATAGTGCCGATAGTCTCTCAGAACTGTCAGGTAATTAGACTTGCAACGTCCAGGGAGTTTGCTAATTTGGACATTAAAAACAAACATTTTCAAGTAATGTTTCCGTTGTTCAACCCAACAAACCCACTGATAAAATGTTGAACTGGCATTTGTTAATTTTCCTAACGTCATAATTACTACATAGCGACTAATAGCAACCACCATCTTGCTAAGCTGTGAAAGATAACATCAACCTTTTACCAGTCTACGGACCAGTTTGAAAGATTCTAGATCACTGTTTCGCATTCAAATCTTTCGCATTATTTACAGAACGAGCGGAAGTAATAGCACAACCTTTAACAGGATGAAATAACTCTCATCTGTGGCTCTTTGTCAGATGACAACAACCATAGGTTTGGACTACTAAGATATACTTTGGTAGCTCAAAATATATCGCTATAACGGAATCAGCGTGATTGAGATTCACAGTGGCTACGGACTGAGGCTGGAGGTTGATTAAGATAACTTTATACATTTACCGTAGTTAACAGGTTAATCACCTGTTATTGTTATTTGCATAATTTGGCATTAATCGAGAAATTTTTATTCCTGATAAGAGCATATGACCCATCCAAAACCTCTCGAATTCAAATCATCTCATTTTAAAATCTACTATCCAGTCAGATACATGGTTAAAAATCGCTGATTCATGAATTATCGGACTGATTTTAATTCCTTTTCCATCCTATGTTCTCTTTCGAACAAACTAACACTTTCCGCTACCTCTGTATTCTTTGGCAATGCAATGTGTGCTAAATTGTTGTTATTTTAAAAGGTAAGGTATTTCCTTCCGTTATTCTTTGGGACAACAAAGGGTATCTCTTATAAATTGACTTTTTACTATAACGAGACGAGCATAATCCGGGTTCCTAGTGATCCATAATTTACGCTGCAATGTATGCTATTGGAAATTATTATTATTCGATTGCATTATGCAAAATATCTTCTTCTTCTTATACTAAAACATATTTTCCTTAACACTCTGGAACTAATTTCGACAAATTTCAAAATGATTCCGTCTAATCAGAAAAAGAGTGGCTTTAAGTTGCTTTTAGGATAGATTCGGATTCTTTCCACAGTGTCACATGTTTCATTGGGAATTCTCCAGTTGGCGTTTTTCGTTGTGGCTGCGTAATTCTTTCTTCGTCAATCTCTTATCCGACCTCAATAAAACAACTGCCATTTAGGTTTTTATTGGATCGCATTTGGCACGACATTAAGACTCGTGAAGATGCAAGTGTTCGGCATTTCACGTGCTTGTTCTCTCTCTAATAACGGACATGCAGAAATAACGAAGCACTCAATGTTACACCATCTCCCAGTTCCGTTATATAGTCATCGAAATCCAAATACAGCCAGAAGGGCCGAATAGGTATTAAAAGAATCCGAATTTTATCTTGACCTGTCTCATTCATTCATATAAATACAAGTGCTCTGTAAATGTGTGTCCACATAGAATGCTATGGCTCGATTTGTCTCCTTTCCATTGAGCAAAGAATGCCCGATAGATGAGGGAAGTTAAAATGGTGCAGCTTAACACTATTTAAAGATTACTGCGAATGCTAATTCCCAATGTTGACATAATTATCCATCATCGTCTCACTGAGTAATAATTAAGAATACATCCATTAATGGGAAAATAATCCCAGTTTCCTTAGGTTTTATGGTTTTTATCAATAATCCATAATATTCTGGTGCAAGAGACTGGTTACGCCGTTTATGTGAAAAGGGTTTCTTCCAGAAATGCAGCCTATTTCATTGAACTGGGTGAAAAGATTAGTACTTTCACTGGTTCACCAGAACTTGTGTTACTCCTAATGGAATCAGGTAAGATTCGGTTAAGTGATTGACCGAATGTAGCCCGAGGTTTCAAGTAAACGCTCATATTAAATTTATTTTTTATAAATTTTGAATAAAGTTGTTGCAATTGCCATGCATAAAAAGCTACAGCGTATTTCTAATCGACTTGCACACATATTTTTTAACAGCGAACAAAACCACCATAAAAAATGCACTTTTAAGGTGATTCACAGCCCCACGAGATCTAGTTGTAGGAGTTCAACCAGTTCGCCGATTTTACCCATATTACCATTAAACAATGATCTTCTCTGCATCCTTTGATTTGCTCAACCGATATAGAAGTGCATAATGATGTGAGTGTTTTCTGTCACATAGTTCCAGAAAAAAAATTAAGGGTTAAGATACAGTGTTTACAAAATGATTTGACTCGTTGTCAGCTACCTGGCAACATACCGGCGATACAGGCCGATAAATTAAACATGCAAGTATACTTTTTCTGTTGACAATAAAGCATTTTAGAATAAACTGTATGAAAGGAAAAATAGCTGCTTAAGCCATGCATAATTATAAAAAGCCCTAAGTAATATAACGTCAGAATCGTAAAGGTCAGATTATTATGTAGGTCCGGAATGCTCTAATAAGGTATCAGTCAAAGGAAGAATGAAGTGTAGCTAGGACATAACGCACCGACCAATAATTGAAGGCTGCCTCACCAGCAAATTCTTAGTATCTTATTTTTTTTCGGCAATGGTGATTTCATTTCGAAGGCAAAATCAATATGGTTAAACATTGCTGACCAAGTCTCTTAGTTTTTCGCTCCTATATGTATTAATGAGAACGGCAAATGAAAAATATAACTTCTGCCATTAAGTCTATTTATTCTGGAAAGGTCAGGTGGATCATAACTGTGTTTAAAGAAAAGCCCCAGCTCCCACCTGGCACAAAAAAATTGAAGGTGGCCCCAAAAAGTTAATTTTAACATTCTATGGATGGCTTAGGAAGCAAAGAGGTATTTTTAATCCCACTTTTTGGTCTTTGCTTGCATTATTAGGCCCCTGTCATGAAGGATATGAAAGATATGTCCCCTTCCTGATGTCGTGTCAGTTGTGGTTGCACCTGCTTGGGCTTTGCTTTACTGGCCTACTAAATTTGTTCTAAGTTCCGAACCGATTGCGTTGGATTCGCTCTTAGGATACTTTTGTCAATGTAAACCATAAAGCAATTTTTCATTTATAGGTTTTCATCATTAATTTCGACAATGAGTTGTTTGTAAAGTTCCTTTTAAGTAATCGCGAACGAAAGCAAATAACCATGGCATTAAGGTCGGTAATTTGAATAGACGACAATCACAAAAAAGAGTTTTCAATTCATATGAAGCCTATCGCTTACTTTAACATTAACATTTCCCATCATTCCACATTTTTGCCAATTTATTTTCGAGGTGATGCAATATCGTACTGCTCAAACTGCAAAAAAACTCAAATGCATTTAAGAGCAATTAATAGGAGTGATGGGCATATGTTGCATTGTTTACTCAATGTTGACAATAACGGATGAAATTTCAGGAGTTCTGGAACATTCCTCTAAGCATTAAAATTATTGCACTAATAAATCTATACATAATATCTGTGTAAATCCTAAATATCTCGTCTCCCAATCGACGTACGTAAGTGACACTTCTGAAGGAAATTGAACTGATTGTGAAAATGCTTAGGAATGAGATTGAAAAATGCTTTTGCATCTATAACTGCAGTCATGGAATTTATTTAAGGGCCAGTAAAATCTACAAAGGTGGAAGGTATACCTTTGCGAAAACGAGACTGATATGAGATGAAGAAAGGAAATAACTTCAAGATTGATCAATAATCAGTCACTGCGGCTGCGGATCCCACTAAAACCGATTCAGCATCAGTCACGGCTCTCAGCGATGTTGTCGAGCATTTTTTCTGCTATCTCTCCTTGCCAACGACTATATGAAGGGTCTGGTCGCTGGGGCTTTCGTTGACGTGAGAACTCCTCCTCCTGCCGCAAACTGGATTGCTGTTAAGTAGACCGAAACTGAGAATCTCTCCAAATGAATCGTCTATGACGGATTTCAGTATCCGTGCTTCTGACGGATCCAGAGCCATGTACAGCCAATGCGGGGGCAGCAAAAGGGGCAATGGGCCGTGAATAAGACCCATGTCCTCGCACAGTTCGCTGTCTCCCTCCAGCAGCCGGGGCTTCCTTTGTAGCAATTCTGCTACGAATTCTTTCCAAAACTATTCCCATATGTGGACGCTCGTCAATCCAATAATACAACTAAAAATCACATGGACATTTGATGTGCTCAAAATAAAGACAAATCAATGATTAATGAGTTTTCTGACTGAGTATCAAAAGTCGCTTAACGTGTTATGTACGGATCGGTTTCCTTAAAAAAATGCTTACCCTATCTGATGCCTCAGCGTGTTAAACCATATAGGGGCAATATGGAAATCAAATTATTCTGCCTCAAACTCGCAGCGGTTAAAACGAAAAAGGAAGGTAATTGAAGGTAGATTAATTCCATCTATGTGATGATCTTTAATGAAAATATAGCAGGAACTCATGTTATACCTGTTTTTCGAAAGAGCTCAAAGGTCCGCTGATATTTGAGCGCAATTTCTTCTCGCGTCAGTTTTCGTCTATATTGAAAAGAACAAAGTTGAGAACTGCATGTGCCTACTGCGGTGCTAAATTACAAATAACTCAACAATCCTACCGTGCTTCCAAAGGATCACCGTGAAACGATGTCTTCATTGTATAACCTGGGCTGGATAAATTGAAATGACAGTTTCTAACCATATAATTGCAACAAATATTCAGCCGCTTAATAACGTTAGCATGGGAGGTGGCTATGATAGTTACTTACACTGTTGATAGAAAGAAATCGAAACTACTGGCACAGCTTCTCCAAGCATTTATGAGATTATTGGTTGCTGTTTTTGACATTTCTAGCTTTTCTGACAGAAGAGAGTGAAAGATATAACCCCCTATCGCATGCGCTCATAAGCACTGCTGCAGTAGAAATGACGGACGACAAGTTCCCCTGACCTGCCAAGTTAATGATTTACCCTTCAAAGCTCAAACACTTCCTCATCCACCATAAAACAGGATTATCAATGACAGACACCACCGTGATCTTAATTCCAGGGATGATCACGATCATGATCCAAGCCCTATAATCCTTTGAGAACATCTCCTTGATAGGATTGAGAGCGTTTGGGTGTAGATATAGTAATTGACGAGCTGATTGAGCTAGCAAAGCAGATTGTTTCATGGAAATCTGCAGCTTAGGTTGGATTTAGAATTGTAGTTTCTGACATCCTTTAGGTGACATCCTTAATGATGCAATTTTAACAATTTTCACTGAGATTCAATAAAGGTGTATTGCCGTTTAATTGTTTCTGTCAGTGGACATCGTTCATTTTATCACTCCAGTAAAGACTGATGGATCTGCTAGGACTTCCGTTTCTATCAATAACCTCAAAGCAAAAGTAAAAACGTTTTGAGAAAGATGTTGACAAACGGCCAATATTAGAGATTCAAATTAGAAGATTTGTATTAAATCTCGATCTGACATAGACACCAAGGTCCATTCGGCAAGTTCTGCCGATGTACTAGAAGAATCCACCTTAATTGGCCTCTGAAGAATAAGAGCAATAATTGTTATAGTGTAAATAGCCCGAAGGCTAGGAATTGTTCTCACAGGAGCATAGGAGCACTGATCACGATTGTGATCATCCCTGAAATTAAGATCAGGGGAATGTCTATCATTGTTAATCCTGTTTTATGGTGGATGAGGAAGTGTTTGAGCTTTTGTAGGGGAAAGCGTGTGCAAAAAATCATTAACTTAGCGGGTAAGGAGTTCCTGCCGCTTATAAGCGCATTCGATAAGGAGTTATATCGTCCACTTTCATCTTTCAGAAAAGCTGGAGGTGATAAAAAAACCAGCAGCCAATAATCTCAAAATGACCGGAGAAGCTGTGCCACCAATTAAGATTTTAAATGTTATTCTAGTTCAATAAAATAAATAATAATCTTATTTTAAATTAAAAATGCCTTGTTTTACGGTGACGGCGACCAACCTTTCTTCCTTACTTTTATTTTTGGCTACCTGAAAATTCGATGGCTCTGGACCCCTCACAACCCACTTTCTCCCGTAGAACCCTCCTAACCCTAACTGGTCAATTGATCTTAAACCTCCTCCATTTGGAACTACTTCTGAACATTCTCCACGACCATGCAGCGGATGGCTTGCAATTATGTTCTCCACACGAAGGATTTACTACCCCATTAAGACAATCCCACTCTTGGAAGGAGGATAGAAAAAGAAAAAGCGTGCGCATCAGAAAGTTTATTAGCAGACTGCGTTTTATCTGCATTTAATTTCCAGAAATGACGGACAACCATGTTAGCATAATCGCTGCAGACATACAGCGCTGCAAATAAAAATGTGAATTAAGAGGGGTTAACATAATTGATAGTTTCGATAAAGATTATAAATTTTTGCGTATAAAAATTGAACAGCATTATCGTTCAATCACTTAAAAACAGCACTAATGACGAATGAAGTTATATATATTTTAGAAAAAAAATCAAGACTGTAATACAAAGTACATTTGAATTTAACTTCTGATTGTGATCATAATCGCGACTGTTTAATATAAGACAAATGGGTGTTACGAAATAATGCTTTAACTTTTATATTAACCTTGGGAACAGATTCGTAGATTCGGTATATTAAGGAGCAATTTATTTTTCAACGCGGGAAAGTAGATGATAAGAGAGCATTTTGAATAAATTAGGTTATACCAATAATTGATTGATCAATTTCAAAGATATATTAGGTGTATGTTTCGCATAAATACACTTTATATTTAAATCCTGTTACTGTTAAAAATATTTTGTTTAAGCAAAAAAATCGATTTAAGAAGGGAAATCGTTTTGTCACTATTACACATTCATATTTTTCAAATGCATTTTGATATTTATTAATATTTCTTTACGTAGTTGATGTTTTCGTAAATACTTTTTTTGGAATATAATAATCTTTACGAATTCCTAATCAATGACCTTAGAAGAAAGTCGATAAAACTTTAACACATTTAAACAACACCACACAGATAAATGCTAAAACGTATGAATGGAATGGCAGAAAAGCAAAGGTGCACTTTTGTAATCATTGACACTTGTTTAGAGTCAACTGTGCAACGTTGACATGCAAATCATGAACAGCAGTGACTTTTTATCACTGCACTCCTGTAACACGTTGGATGAAATTTCAAATAAAAAGAAGACCTTAAGGCCATTTTCCATTCAATTGTTAGTGCATAAAATTTAAAAATTTTGTTTTACAATCATAATGCTTTTATTTTACTGAGCGAAAAATGCATTTATTAACAAATTACGAGCGGAAAGAATTGAATTTAAAGATGCATAGCAATATTTTCAACGATTCACCCCTTTAGCCATTTTAACATTGATCATAAAAAGCGAAAAATAGCAGATGAATCATTTCTACAATCAATCAGATCGTCTTAACACATCATAGCGGTTAATTTAAATCTTCTCTTAATATCCACTTTGTTTTTATAGACGGTCATAAAACCCTCGATTCAATCGAATTTTATGATCGTATGCGCAATCCTCGTTTGATGTACATTTATGCTGCTTTATCTACCAAAGAAGTAAAGAGGTGCCTTTTCTCAAACAATTACCCAAACGCACGTAAATGAAATTAGTACCTTTTCGTAGACAGTGTGAACTTGTGTTGTGGTGGAGGGTTTTGGTACTGAGCCTCGGAAAAAGCCAGTGAGATGCAATTTCCTCAGACAGCATCATTAGCAAATTCTTAATTAATATTGCCAGTTCAAAGTGTTGTTTCAAAGAAGAGTAACTTTCAAAGTTACTTATTTTATTAAATATACTACCATAGTTACTGGATTTTTAATACTGCATTTTCCAAAGCACTATCTATCTAAGGCAATATCTTGAAGCAAGTGAAATTTAAACGAAAGTATATACTTAACAATTGGGGTATGTTTTCCCAGTTAAAATCTCAATCGTGCTTTGAAATTTGTTTTAAGCTGAGAAAATTTGCGGAAAAAATTACTTTGTCTTCTAAAAACCTATATGACTGACCTAGCAATATATTTTTTTATTTGTGGTATAACCCTACATTTAAACTTCATTTTTTTCAAATTTAATATTTAATTATATGGAGAAATACTACTAACAGATTCGGTTGCTTTACTTTGTGGCTTTTGGCTCATTTTCTTTGATTAAAAATCATTAAATTACTAATTGCGACAGAGGATGGCGTTTACAAAGAGCAGTAGTGATTCATTGCAATTTTTCGATACAATTTATTCTCCGAAAATGGCACATAGACAATTATCAATACATTACCTGTAATATATACGCAAACTTTAACAATCCAGAATTATAAGCATCTGTAAATTGTTCACCAAAGTATGTTTATTTTATTTTGATGCAACATAAATGCAATTATCAAAAGTTACACCTATATTTTCAAATTTTTGTGGTCTCTACCGGTAGTTTCTTTTATTCAGTTTTAGTTTAAATGTTTTCCATCATATTACACTTAATTAAGTAAAAACTTTGTAGTGGAAATTACCTAAATGAGATTTATCGCTATCATCTCAATGAAGTCGCATATTTAAAGAAAGGCAAATTCTGAATAAAAGCGATATATTTCTAATATGTGGCAGAAATAATATTTATTTATTTTGCGTTTTTCCGATTAAGCCACTAATCCCCGACGTGAATGGTCGCCTCCTCGACCTCCTCCTCCTCTCTTTCTTCCTCCTCTCTCTGTTCCTCCTCCTCTCCCTCTTCCTCCTCCTCTCCCTCTTCCTCTAACTCCTGGCGTAGTGAACCACGATCCGTATGCAGGCGGACCTTCTCCAGGTGGTGGTCCCCCATAGTCACTTAGCGAATCCGGAATTCCACCAACTCTCTCAAGAAGGTTAACTACTAGAATTGCTAAAATTCCTATTAAGGAAAATTTCGATTACTTCAATTAAAACAAGTAGCATACCTTTCGCCAAAAGTGTAAAACATGCATTTAATTTCATGTTGCTTGTTCATTCACGGGTACCGTTTGGAGCAACTCCTGCAAGTCCTTATATATTACTCTTTAGACTATGAATATAAAAAATGACCTTCATCAGTCACATTTATAGAACCAATAGTGAGAACACTTGTCCTACTTTTTTTAAATCAACATTTTATTTTTATTCAGTAGAAACTTAAAAAAATCAAAAAATGAAAAATAATAAAACCAAATGTACGGGCAATAAAAGAATTCAATAAATTCAAGCAAGTATTGATTTCTTTAGGAAAATATAAGTAAGATTATAGATAATTCTTTTAACATAACATTTAACAATGAAAAAATAATTTAATTCTTAGATTTGCATGCAGTACGATTTTTACTTACTCAATAAAATTTTTGAAGTAATTTAATTCCTGCGTGACTGAATTGCGGTTTTTGACCAGAGGATTTTTAATCAGTAAGATTATTTTTAGGTGAATAAATGGAACGCAAAATTACCACCCTAAATATGCGATCGTAGGACTCCAGTTTTTGCTCAAATGTTCTGAAAAATATGCTGTAAGTGACCTTGAAAAAGGGTTTATTTTTAATTGACGCAATTTCTGCAATTCCTCACAAAATTTGATAGGATAGTTTTCACATAACTATCCTATCTAATACAATTAAAATATTTTTGTAAAATTATTTACATGAATTTCAAAATACGGAGATGATATAAGGGAACGAAAATGCATTTTTCTTTTACTTCGAAATAATATTTGATATTTTTTGTCTACGAATGAAGAACAGGAGGCTTCTGCTTAATTGTTTCGACATTTTTGTAATTTAAAATCGTCAAATCTTTAAACAATCACCATTTTCAGGCATCGATTGATGGGAATTTGTGTGTAGAGATATTAAACTAATTTGTCTAGGAACTGCTTGCGTACTATACGATTTTTATTTCAACTTGATAATACAAAAGAAGATTGACGTTATTTTTATATGATGAAAATATAATTGTTAAACTTTAAAAGCTTTTCAAGTACCCTTATGTCTAAAAATATAAATGTGCTCTATCTACACTGTGTATCGATCTTGAAACACTAAAAAATTGCCAAATATGGGCCAACTACCAGTTTTTTTATAAAACGTGGTCTCAAATATAGCCGAAATTTATATTTTAATTGAAAATAGTTGATTCATACATTTGTAAATCTGTAATAGAAATTTTGTGTGGATGGCCTTATAACACAAAGACGAATTTGAGTTATATATCAAATAGTCATTCGTGTGTGAATACAGATTTGAAAAAAAGTTTTCGCATAGATTAAAGTTAACAGGGTTAAGTCAAAGTTATTGTGTATGAAAAATTTGTTTTTTACTTAATTTTCGGTGGTGTTTACGCACCAGTATAAATGTAAATAGATTGGGCAAAATAATGGAAGCAATTAACATTGTAGCGCCATTGTCTCTAAACATGTTAAATAGAACCGAATAGAAACAAACTAAAATATTATTTTGTCATTCCATGTGGTTCATTAAAATGAATTTTCTTTTAATAATAATATAATAAATTATCTTTTAATAATTTGTTGCAAACCCTAGGACTTTCTGATGGCTATATTGCTGGTGCTTGTAAGGCAAACGCAAATAAAGCAGAAACTGCAAGAATGCTTGGCGCTTCAAAAGGTATTTTCTTAAAAGCAATGAACTCTGCGTTTGAAAAAAAGGGAACACGTCATCCTCAACTAAGGGACATTCAAACTCTTAATCAAATTGTAAGTGATGCTTGCTCCTAATTATGCTGCAGACATCAATAAACACCTACAGAATCCAGTTTTTTGCAAAAACTTATTCGCAGGTAGCTACACAATAGGGCTGGCTTTTACCATAACATCTAATTATAAAACCTCTGTTCCCGAAGGTAACTGTTTCGAAGCGTTTATAGTGGAGAAACAACCTCTAACCTTTGCCCTCTTGCAGCGAAAAACTGCCTTTTTTCAACGCATCATCGTTTTAACTCATTTCCGACCTCCGGCCTATAAAGACAGCCCAAAGATGGATTTACTCAAGACTTCTGCATTTTATTAACCTCAAAATATGGCGGGGATTCCGCAAGGCAATTCGGGCAAGTGCTTGTCACTAATTGAAGAATAATTAGCATCCGAGACTGATTGAAATTTTGGATGAGTCAGTTTGTCGGGGTCATTTATCGACTACTCCCACAGTATGAGCTCGGCAGGAAATCCTTCCGCCACCTCAGGAGCATCATCATCTGGTCATTAAACCACACAAAAAACAGATAAATAGGTTTAAACATAAACAACGTTTAGTATACATGAGGAAGATTGAAAATGCCATGATAACATGAACTTAAATCTATTGAAGTTCAGCAGTGCATTCACGAGAAATCCTCTATAAATTCAACGTAACAATATGCGCACAGGAACCACCAAGCTATTGCCAGTGCTGTAG
>JAUOZQ010000595.1:0-29785 GCA_030710315.1 Anomotaenia brevis
AGTTTCTGCGTATCCAATGCTCGTAGCAACGCGGAAACGTGATTATAGAAATGGGGCATAGAGAAGATCTCTCCATAAACTTTTTGTTGCTATTTCCATCCACTTTATCGGTCGATTAATTTTATTGTTCTGTAAAACTTATTTGCCCACTTTAAATGCATCCAAAAAAGCGTTCTGCTTTATTATGCATTATAAAACTCCTTAATTTTCTTTGATTTAAGCGGCAAAATGGTGACATACCTTATAAGATGACTTGATAAATGCCCTTCAACAGCCACAAGTTGAATACCTTCTGTTTGTTAGTACAACACCGCCCTCAAAACTTAACAAGACGCACTCAACAATCCTGGCATTATTTAAAGAGAAAAATAGAGAAAGAGCCCTTTACCAATCCATCGGATGAGATAAAAAGCTGCCTGTTACAGAGGATCAGTGCGTGGGCTTGAGTAGAAACTGACCAGAAACTTGTTCGAATTTGCCTTACATCCAGACTATTTCAGATTTGACCTGTGGACTTCAAACAAAACAACTGGTGGATGTTGATGCCTTCATAAAAGGATTCCCACATGTGGTAATGGATCTTATGTAATCTCAAAGTGCTCTTTTAGTGGCCTTGAATGTACAAGGACTTCGCCTACTCGAAACTTGTTTAGCTAAAACCATTGAATGCCTTTTAGCGGTGTGTAAAAGCACCTGTTTAAACTCCCTTGCAAGCGATCGAGGAAAGATATCGCCAAAAGTCCAGTAAATCATCTGAGGTGAACAGACGCCGGAGAATCAATAATGAAGGGATAACACAAGGTAGGTTCATATGGAGAGAGAGATAGAGGGGGAAGGAGAGAGAAGAGAAAAATGGGACCATTTTTTTTAAGTAAACATTATGAGAGATCCTGATTCAACCGATGAGAATACCGCATAACAGTACACTTTAGTAGTTTCGTTTGGAATGAGATGAACAAAACTGACACAGGAAAGAGAAATACGTATCAAAATTGACTTGACTCACTCATAGTCTTGCGTCAGACTTCAAACGTTGCGGGTGAGAAAAAGACCTCTTCATCATGTCATCCCTCTAACGACGGGAGTGAAGATAGTCATCACTCAAAATGAAAAGCCAAAGTAACATTTCATGTGAGCTAAATGTGCATAAAAGTCACAAAAAACGAGGGAACTTGGTATAAATATACTAATATTACAACTGAGACTTTAACCCGTAGTTTTAGATTTTTATCATTTTGAAACTAATCAATATGTAAGGAGGTAGGAGGAAGCCTTGGAATTTTTCGGCATTGATTATTTATAGCTTATTGTTTTAAACGTATCTTTGTGCTATTTTGTGAGCCTAAAGTGGTTTACACTAAGTTTTTAACCTCACGAAGCGTCCAAGGTAAGGGAAAACCAAGGCTACGATGCCATAAAACCTTGTAAACGCTTATTCTGGCGACGAAACACAACTCATGACTAATCTATTTCTGATTGCTCCGTGGTCTTCAGCGTCCTGTCCTTGAAAAGCTTATCGATATCAGCTCATGGATGTTTCGTTTTTAAATATTTAGCCATATTAGCTACATCCAACTAGTCCAAATTTCAGTAGATGTTTTACCTCAAGCTTATGTAGAGGTAGTTCAGAAATGCAAGGTTAAAGGATTTTGACAATGACGAAAATATATGAATACTGCGAGAAATGCGGTGGTTTGAACAGGGAACAATGAGACCATGTAGACCACAAGGCGACTGCTGCTAGGAGAATGAGGCATAAAAGCAGATGACATGTTTCAACTCGATCAGTAGCAGATTCCATCGACAATCAGCATGACATTGCTGACTAATGTAGTAAAGCCAATGATCACGGAAACTACAACAGGTTCTAACCATTTGAACGGACCGATAAATAATGTGGCTCCTGATGACGACAAGACTAATCAAAAGTTGGAAAAAATTGAATAGGAATTGTAAGCAGGGTATTTTACGTTCGAAATCATATCTGCCAGTAAAATTTAATTTCATAGCACTTATTCAAATTACCAAAATTTACAAGGCATTCATTAGGTCTTCGTGAATATTTGAGGTAGAGATGAAAAATAATAATATCATTGGAAATGGTGCAACTCAATCAATAGAAAGAATTGAATTCTAGTGACGAATTCCAAAAAAAATTGGAAGGTAAAGTAAAAAATCTAGTGAAGGGTCTGTAAAAAAATTAACTAAAAACAAAAATGAACTTTCAGAGTTGTTATTAAACTTTTTAATTTGACGAAATGAAGCACCTCAAATTGTCGTCTAAGAAGCAAATGGAATTAGTAGAAAACAGATGTGTGCAACAGCAATCAAATGGCATTAGGAAAAACCAAACAAATCGAATTTTATGAAGGAGATTAAATTAGACGTCTACAACTCTTTGTAGCAAAAAATCAAATAAACTGGCGCAATCCTGCAAAAAGTACCCAAAGGGGATGCCACACACTCCAGCAAAGTAAGAGCTCGTTTCATTCAAGCGCAGGTTGCCGTCTTCTTTCAGAGTGTATACCGCATTAAATCGCAGGTCCTCCAAACGAATCACTTTGTTCCAATCGACCAAAATTAGGCTTAAGTGCTATAGGTGAAAAAATCATGCTCATATAATGACTTGAAACATGAGATGAAATTATATGAAAGTCACGCAACTCACATTTTTTCTATACTCATGGAATTCAATTTTACTAATAAATGTTTTGCAAACTTAAGTTGTATCGGAATTCGATGACTTCTGACAGGCTGACTGGAATTCACCATTTTCCGGGTAGTTTCGCTAATTTGATCAATTTTGATTTGCGTGGATTCCCTGTTTGTTTTAATTAAATGCTAAAGGACTATCAAATAAACTTCGTATGAAATGCGATAAAAAGTATTGTCATGACTTTTTCGAATTACAATTTAAAGGTTTTATCTAAGATAACCTAGGGTGTAAAATAATTGCCCCATGATGAAACCATCACTAACATGGGAGGAAATTCAATGAACGGTCCTATATTAACTTGTATTTATATATATTATCTTAACTGAAAACACTGCAGACATAACATGATGAATCTTGCTAATTTGCATTAATCATTTCGTTTTCAGGATGTTCTATTTCACATTTCTCTGAAAAAATATGAAACACTGGCCACATTGCTATGACAATGTGAGAGAAATTCACATTGAATATTCTTTGAACATTAATAAGCCCTAATATAGCCGGTGTATATTTTAATTAAAACAAATGAAGCATTGACTGCACGGGCGGTTAAACCACTCACAATTCAAATAACACTTGTTAAAATTAATTTAAATACAAGAAGATAAGAGGCGATATCTCAAAAAAGTCTCATATAATTGTTTGTGTAACATGTGTGGCTTTTGAACAGTGTGTTTCCCAGAATTTATCGCCAACCAGTTATATACAGATTAAAAGATTGTAATTATGCAAAATTAAGTAAAAGTAGTATAAAAGATCCCTTGATTGTGTTTCTACCACTAGTAGAAATTAGTCCATTCCACTTTCAATAGTTTCAATGAAAACTATACAGAAAATCACATGATTATCAAGAGCAAAGCTGTTTAAAATGTCCCAAAGATCTGGCTATAACGTGGCGTTTTTCATAAAAAAACCTTCCAGGAATAATTGATAATAACCACTATTCGGTGACTTTTACGAAATTAAAAATAGGTTGATTCTTTTGTTTACTTAAAAGTTATTATGTAGCTTTCAAAATCACATCTGGTTAGGACGATTTAATGAATAAGTAGTGCATCCTATGCGCTATTTACCCTTTATATTTTCACAGTAAAAACCACCCTTCATTTAATTTCAACTTTTGCAACTAAAATATGGTTTAATAAAATCTGAATGTGATTTAAGAGTCATTTTATCATTTGTTCCAAAATATCATAAAAATCCTATGTAAATAAACAAAAAACTAATAATTCACCAATACATAAACAGATGCTGTCTTCAGTGAACTCCTTACTAGCCACTTATTTCTCTATCGGAGATAACAATAAATGCAGTCATGTAAACCCTCCGTGGGGACATGAATTTGCACAAAAATTTCAATTTCACCTCAAGGGATTCATTCTTAACTTATTTGGTTGCTTTCAAGATTTTAATATTTCCAAATAGTACAAATTGTGTAAATAGAACAAATAATTAAGAAGCAGCCCCCTAAAGAAAAATAATAATGTGAATTTATCTCTTAATATAAATTTACGACATTTGAACGGATAATCAAACAAAACCGCAACATAACACATTTGATTTCTATTGCATGTTCACTTAGCATGGCACTACTGTTGTTCTGTACGTATTAAAACGGTTGAGTTCGGACATTTGTGACCTGCTAATTGTTTGCTATTCGTGCACTTAACCACCTAAAACCTCATTAATAGTTTGGCCTTGACCTTAAAGAGCTTAAAATACGCTAAATGGGCCATCCAATTATCCATTATCGAATTACAATCGCGTCGCTCATTGGTCCATGTGGTGAATGAGTGCGCAGCGCACACCCGCACTTTCTAACTAATATTTATACACAGGCCACAGTATTCTGACCCACACAGTCGCTGGAATACCACAGCCACTTCTGCCGTTTGGAAGAATAATGAGTTCATCAAACGAGATGAGAGAGATCGCCTGCTTCAGTCATGATCGCCCAGAATGTTGTGAGATCTTTAATGTAGCAAGCGCTGAGGATTTGAAACGGCTTCTGGAGCGTCAAACCAGTCATCCGTTCAAAATAAAAACGCAAATTTTATCTGCGGGATGCGTAGGCTGGGACATTTTCCATGAGATGACTCCCGTCATGTTTGTCATTGAATCAGGCCACTGGGACTTGCTGAAGATTCTCATTCGTCATGGCTACGATGCCAATCGGCGCCAAACCTTGATTCGAATCGGAGTCTGTCGACCACTCACGGATTTACCAGGCCAAAACCCCACTTATGGCTTCTGTACAAAGAAGGAGATTCCTTATGAGTCCGCTTTGGATTACTTTTTCGATTACGTGTTCGACAAAGTGAACGAATACTGGTTTTCCTTACGACCCGAAAGGAAGATTTTAGAACTTCGGCAATACCGGTTTCTGAGCGAAATGGACAGACTCCTCAGCCATGGACTCGATGTTCACAGAATCGACTCCATTAAGGTTTTTGCAAAACTGGGCCGATTTTTTATCAGGAATCTCCAAAGAAACTACAATCAGAATCAGAATGAGCGCTACTTTCCCGAGTTCCCAGACAATAACTCCCCGCCAATGCACGAGCTCACCGCAATCGACAGCCTCTTCAGGCATGGATTTTCAGACTTCGATTTTCTCAAACACGTAGAACCAAGTTGTAATTGGATCGGTTTCCTAATCCAACTGGTCACCCATCCGGGCATCATCAAATTCTCTTTGGAAAGGCAAACAGAAGACCTACCGCGTCTCGTGCAAATGGCTGCTCGTCTTCTAGTCAATTTCCTCGCCTGGAGGCATCATCTTCCTCCTGAGTCCCTCAATGCTATGATGCACTTGTCACAGCATCTCGAGCATCATTTCATGTTCTGGCGCCACAACAACAACCTTACTGTCGCACGTGCACAGATGGAGCGTTTGTTGAATGAATGCACTTCCATGCTGACATCGCCTCCAAGTCTTTGTCTTCTGGCTCGCAACCAGCTCCGCAAGTGCCTTGGAGGAATGGATTTTCAGAAGAAGGTGACCAGCCTCGACCTGCCAAAACAGTTGGAGGATTTCGTGATTTTCATCGGTTCTCAACACATGGAGTGGATCGGAGCCCCGCCCTATCTTGTTTCATTGGCTAGGGGGCGGTTAAAACCCTCCCAAATCATCACTAACCCCGATTCATGAAATGCTCATCCGACTGCTGATCTTTTTGAGTTTTAAGATAAACACATTTACATCTAACCTTTCCGTCTTTCTGTGTGATCATTGGCGACAAATCTGTTTTCATACATCGCCATGTGGCCTAATTCCACTGCATTTTTAAATGCTTATACGTGTTGCTCTCTACCAACCTATTTGCGTAAATACAGTATGCATTTTGGGCATTCTCCTCGCATTGTTCTAAATTTCTTTAACAATTTTGCATGTTTATTCTGAGAAATCGCAACTTTCGTACTAGTTACCCAGTGCTGTCTGTACTATGGCTTTGTTCCCCTTTGCATTTTCATGAACTACATAAATGTGCATTAAGTCCTAGTTCCTTATGTTATGTTATGTTATGGTAATTCTGCAATTTTCATGAAAGAAATCAGCAAACTCTCTAATTATTAATCGGGTTGTTCGCAAAGGATATGACCTAGCCATTAAATGAGGTTTTGTGAGTAACGTAAGCATTTCCCAATGGTGAGTCACATCTGACCCTAAATAAGTCAGTGACCTCATTGTGCACTTTCAACGACGTTAATGTAATGAAATTCTACTGCAATTACCGTTTATGTACCCCTCACCATCCATTACTAATGTCATGGGAGTGGAGTAATTAGGCTCTGACTCAGTGACCCCAACATTTTATAGGATTTCTATACTTCAACCAAACGCCTCATTAATGGTTTGGCCATGACATTAATTAGCTTGCAGTATGCTGAAGGGGTCAACCGGTTTCCGATTTTCGAATTCTAATCGCTTCGCTTATTGGCCCCTTTCGGTGAGTGGTGAGTTCCCAAACTGCGCCATTTTACCTGGATTCACGGCTGAAGACACCTACCCACGTGTTCCTACGTAGCGATAAGCTTAGGAAGCCACTGCAACCACCTTACGATGAGCCATTCAGGGTGATCTAACGTGCGGAGAAAACCAGTAAGATTTCGGCCGAAATTCACCCATTGGCCGATTTGAGCTCCCTTCGGATTGAAGGTCGTCATAGAGCTTTGACAAACACCATCTAAAGGATATTTTAAAGCTAGGGAAAAGAAGGGGACTATATTGATATTTTTCGTAAGATAATCGACGCATTCGAAGTTGAAACACATCAACAATGTATGTACGACCGTGTCATCGCTTACGACGGTTTGACAACGGATTCTCCCAAATTCCTTGGCTGTCGCGTTCTCCGAATTAACCAGTTAGGCAGCAAACAGTTTTTGTGAATTGACTAAGACTCATCTTCGTAACATTTCAATGTACTTCCAATTCAGTCCTTGTCGCTTGGTGAATCAAACAATTTACGCAAATTACTTGGAGCATGCTAAATGATTCAACCAATTATCCATTATCGAATTTCAATAGCGTCGCTCATTGGCACTTGTGGTGAATGCGTATGCACACCCGCACCTGCTTACTGAAGATGAATACTCTTGAAGCGGATTTTTGAATTCAAAACTCCGCATCCAGTTCTTAGACAGTCGTCGTCGTTGGATTACTGTAGTCGTTTTTGTTATTTGGGGAAAAATGTCTCTTAAACAAACCGCGAGTGATTGTCTTCAACTTCCATGATAGCCCAGGTTGTGAGGTCCTTAAAGCAGCAAGTGCAGAGTTCACTAAATCCTTATTTTGAGGGTGATATTTGAGCATTGAGCCATGGACGAACATATTCAGCACCATTTCGATATTAAACCCGATCATCCTATTTATGGTTTGTCATGACCTCTTCACTCTTGGATCTTGTAAAGGTGCCATCCAACCACCCAAGTGATTATCGCATTTCAATTGCATTGCTCATCGGTTGCTGTGGTGTGCCCGCGCGTTCACATCGGCAATTTGTACTTCGTGAGGTACCGAATTTTTGGGATCGTATAGTTAACACGTCCGAATAATTTGTGTGATTCCGTCTCACTTCAATCCCTATTTTCGTAATCTAGAGTTTACATACCTCAGCTTATTTTGACTGGTCTCGTTTTCTCGACCAATTCGTTGATGATCGGGGTTTGGTTCGCTTGATAATCTCTCAATTCATCTAACCAATGCTTCGTCAGGTGTAATTATAATCGGGTTCGAGCCAGCCACTTCATAGTAGTGAAAGCCCAGTGTTGGCTAAAAGTAGCAAACACAGAGGTCACTGGTTCTCATAAAGGTTAGGGATAACTAATAAGCCAGAGTTATCGATAAAAACGGTTGCAAGAATGAGAGTAGGAGGACAGAGAAGACAGCCCGAAACGAAGCAGTCTTAATTAAACGAGACTGGTTCAATTGTTTTCAAAGTTCCAGTCTGATTCATGGAACCATTTGCATCGTTCAGACTGAAATGGCACATTCAGTTTGTTTTAAGAAACGTTGCAACTAATGGGGAAGTTCATACACTTGAAAAAGGGGTGTGTGAAAACAATCTGAAAACCCTAAGTTGGCATTTACTCGGCTCCTCATTCTCATCAACTTCCTTGATTTCTTTCGAATAGACATTTTGTGACTGGCGACTGGCGAAAAATCTATCTTATATTGAAATTATATTCATTGTAGATAGTAGCGGTTTTGAAAGCAAAAAGGGCGGTATGTGGGAAGAAGGCTCTTCTTCTATCAATATCTGATGGGATTTCCTTCTAATGAGGAAAAAATAGTGCTCGGATATATTGTCAAAAATAGGGCTTACGAGGAAAAAGACCTCTACTGAATCAAAAAGGGGTGAATCAAGTCACAAAGGGTCAAAGAAGAACTCGGTTGGGGAAAAGATTCCCCATCCACTATTTTATCCTCCCGACTACCTAGTTTACAAAATCATTTGAATAAACAACTCTTGGAACACAGTAGGAAGAATTTGTAACAGACGTTTGTGAGTTTCCAAATCAAAATCAATATAATATTTGCAATAATCTTATAGATAAGCCACTAAATAGATGGAAGGAAGCAAGAGGTAATCTGGCAAAATACATCGATTATTGAATCTGTAGCTGAATGTAACCTCTGAACAATGCTTTTATTAACTCAAAATATGGACAGAATTTATGTTTCAGAAGACAAAGCTAAGAAGGACCAGCTTTGTCACGAAAAGACATGGATACATGGGTAACAAGACTACTGCTGCTAGAGTGATGATCCAGTCAATAAAAGGATCAGTCAACGGATCGATAAAGGAGGGGAGTAATAGAGGGACGCAACTCGTCGCTTCCACGTTTATTGATGACCAGTTGCAGAGGCCAGTGGCTGATAATAACTATCACCATCTTGAAAATTCCGACTAACTAATAACGGCTGAGCTAGATCGTTCTGACAGTAAGACTTCTAAGTTGGAGAGTTTTAACTTTTTTCAAAGACTTATCAGACCACCAACTACGGTAGCAAATAAGAAAACACAAGAAATGCGGTTAAAGCTTGTATTCAGCCAGTTACAAATGCACAAAATCTCCTCTCATCAAATTAGAAATCGATAAAGTTGACTATCTTTGATATTCACGAAGATATGTTCCATAAGGTGATGAGGGTGTCCCCACAAACTCTTGACCACACAAGATTGTCCACGAAGTTAGACTTGGCGTAGACCTGGGTCTTGTTTGTTGGATCCACTCGATTCCACTTGTTCAGAGTGCATGAAGACAGCATTTGAGTATAGTCCACTCTACACCAGAGATGCAATCGGGAAGTCGAATTTCAGTGGAAGGGAGAGAAGGAGAGGGTAGAAGAGCAGTAAGAGTTACGCACTCCGATGCCATCGACGAGATCACGAAGAGGAGCAGAAGAAGGAGAGGGACAGGGAGGCGTGATCACCGACTGCTGGAAGGCCTTCAACCGAGCCTCCATGCTGGCGCGCCACCATCGCGTGCACACCGGCGAGAAACCACACGCCTGCCCCACCTGCCATCGCACATTTGCTGCCCCCTCCAACCTCCTCTGCCATATAAAAACACACTCACACGTGCGTTCTTCCCCCTCCACACACACTCACTCACACATTCACCCACCTACTTACCCACCCACAAAGACACACAGTCAGAGCTCCTCACACATTCATCCACATCGATGCTTTCATTTCGTGCAAACTCGAATTTCCCATTCGTAGTCATCTCATGCTATGGCGCGAAATAACTTGGGAATTTCTCTTACCTCACCTCTCCCTTTTCCTTGCACGAGCGCAATCACGTCTGCGTGACGTGTGGCAAGGCCTTCGTGACGCCACGTGACTTGCGAAGGCACTAGTGGACACAAAGGACAGATGGAGTGAAGCCCTTCACATGCCCACATTGTGATCGCGGATTCTCAGCAAAGAGACATTTGGATAAGCATATCCATCTCATCCACGCCTCCACCACACAGTCACTTCATAACCTCGACGCCGCTAGCTCCACATTTCACCGACAACCTCCGTCGCATCACCACCGCACTCTACTCCACCTGCCCAACCCACTGTGACCAGATCCACCAATGGTTTCGCCGTCGCCGATCTCATCGACTCTCCTGGCAATTCAAACACGGCCCATGGAGCTGGTGGTGCAGTGAACAACAGAGCGCCAAATAATCTACCGTCGATTTCTCTGCCTGAGCCTAACTCATCAACCGCCTTTGCGATATCCCCTCTTCAATCGACGACATGTCTGCAAAAACCTCGGCAACATCAATACTTCACCTTCTCCTCTCTCTCTACTCACCCTCCTACTTCTCCTCCTCCTCCCTCTCCTCTACATATTTATCTGCCGTCCCCACAACGGCGACTTCAAATCTTGCTGCATCTTTAATCCTCACCCTAATCCATCATCTAATATTGGGGTTTCTCTTTCAGGAGCCTACGCAGGAAAAGACCAGCAGCAGAAGCTGGAGCCACTAGACAGCATCAGTGATTCCTCGAGGCGTAAGTGTATGATGCGGCGCTGGCAGCGGCTGTGGCTTGACGGAGGTGGCAAATTCAATAACAGAATAGGAGTCATCCAATATTCCACACATTTTGTAGGCGAATTAAAAAACAGCTCAGGTAGAGAAGAAAGGATGTTGCCAAACTTCATGTGTGCGATGTATATTTTAAGGAATGCCGTCGCCGATGTCACATAGTCTGTACCCTTTGCAAGGAAGATGTTTGGACTCCTCGCTTTGTCTGTCCGAATAGTTAAAGAAAACTCCTTCGAATTCGAAGCGAAATTCCTTATGCCTCAAAAAATCTACCAAAAATATCTTTGAACAGTGGGTGAATATTTTTTTGAAGGAAAAGCAGATGAATATGGATAAAGACGCTGAAATTTCGGACGTGATGATTCGCGTGCTTGCCAGTTCCGACATGATGTTGTAGGAGCAGCCACTCATGCGAGCTCGCTTCTCATATAACCGAGAAATTCCGACAAGCTGTTCGCATTTCAAGAAATCGGTGGTCAAGATGTCTGTTTTTTCGGGATATACGTCCAGAAATATTTGCCTGAGTATCCTCAGCTAAACTGTAGGCGCGTTTTGCACTGCCTATTTGGCCACTGTATTTTATTTCCGTCTAAAACAATATCGAACGGAGATGTATCACAAAATACTCCTCTGATACTTGCTATGCGCCAAGGTGACGGGTTGCAATCGGGGACGTGAGGATTCGTGTGATTGGCAGTTCAATCACTCATGCGAGCTCGTTTTTCAATTAACCGCTAATTTGGGCTTGTATAGCGCACACTCACCAACACAACTGCATAACTAAAAATCAACCAGAAACATCAACAATGAAATTGGAGATGATTGGAAAAGTTGAACAAATGTTCTTGTGCTAAGGCGGAGTGCCACGATCGAACTCTGCAATTTGACTTACTTGAGTTCTTTGAGCTTCTTCGAAAGCCTCATTTTGAGTAATTCCCACAGCCACGTCAAGTATTGATCTAGATATTCCTAGGACTTTTATATCACCTGAGTTCTAATCATAACAACAGAATAATCTTGAGAGATTACCACAGACGAGTAGTCAAGAATTGAATCTCCGATAAAAAAGCACTAGTTTAATATTTTTGAGAATTTTTATGAGTCTTTAATGTAGCAAAAAGCTACAACTGATTCACTATTGCTGCTATCAAGAAACTATCATTTATTAGAACAGTTTAATTGCTTACATTTGGGAAGGGAATCCAATTAGGGACTTTGACAACCAGCATAAAAGTTGTTTCTTTTTAGGCTTAGATAAACGTTCCCAGAAGAAAAGCGCTATACGTTAAAATGACTTCAAGGAAATTTTGTGACGCTAGGGCAGTAGTAATTGAAGGCAATTCTTTCAATTGCTTCGATAAACTCTTAAAAAGTGAGGTTACATGTGATAGCCGATTTTTCCATACATGACGATCTCCTCTGCACTGATCAAAGATTGAACTTATCAACCTTAGAGAGTCATGAATCTTTGTTTTACAAATTTTAAATAAATATGGGATATTTCTTTCATATTTATTTAAACACAAAAGGGTGCAATTATATTGCGGAGATATGTATGGTGGAGACATATAAATAATAGATATCAGTTCTCTAGTCAGTAAAGGCAATGAAGTGTAAGCAAGACTCTATTTGGACTGGATTTTTTAAATGAGGTTAGTTCTAAAGTTATTGAAATCTATCTTAATTTTTATCATGATTAAAATTTGGTCCGATTATACCTAATAAAACAGATTATCACGTTCGATTTATTTGGTCACTTCGCTTATTTTATTTCAGCCTTAATTCTAAGCTACACTGAACGTGGTGTAAGCTGGTTGCTTTATGGCTATAAATAGCGAGCTACCCAAGTAGCGCTTAGTAGTCCCAAAACTGGATGTTGTCCTAAGACAAAAAGCCATAGATAAAAGCCATTTCGTCCGATGAACGTCTGTGATTTTTTTCGGCTCGTTCTACTGGTAGCACGTTTGCCCATTGCGAAAAAAAGATCTAAATCATGTCCAAAGAAGTCACAGAATGTTTAGTAGGTGAAGTTATCATCAGGAGCTTTTATATCTAGAGGGTAGTATTATAGCAACTCTGTACAAATTTTTACGCATAATTATTAGGCCTTTGTCATCAGGGAAATGTATGACATATTCCCTCCCTGATGCTTTACTGGCCTACTGAATTAGTTCTAGGTACTGGATACCTTGGTTAAAGTTGACTATCATGCTATTTTTCATTTAGGGTTCCCCGTTATGCATTTCGATTATGGGTGGATTGCCAAGTTCCTTTTAAGTTGTGGCAAACGAAAACAAGGGAGTATGGCATTAAGGGCTGGTTCTTGAATAGATTTCAATGACAAAAAAAGGCTTGAAATTCATATGAACTTTACAGCATCACAATTCTTTACTTTTGCCAAATCCAAGTAAACTCAAGTGCATTTAAGAGCAATAAACTGAAGATTTTCTACGAATCGTGGGTCTGTTCGAGAGTCATTTGAGGAGGCTGGGCAGTTTTTATCCAGGTGAGAGGTAATAAGTTTAGAAGTCGTTTGGTGGTAACGAAATGGACCACGTGCTTCTATCGCAGTAGAGAAAGAAGCTGGTTTTTTTTGGAGTTTGCTGGAATTACTTAGCAGACAATGCTGGTCTAAAATGAGACCGGTGAAAGTTAGACTTACCTTAAAATAAAATAACAATCCATAAAAAACAGCGCCACTGAGTGAGGGACATATTGTGCAATGTTTGCTTGAAATTAATAATGATGGTTATATTTTCAGGTGGCCTCGAACATGTCCCATACAAGGTTCATGAGTGACACCACTAAAGGAAATTGAACGGAATCAGAAACTGCTTATGAACAAGATTCAAAACACTCAATTGCATTTATTACTGCAGTCCTACAGTTTATTTATTTATTTATTAAGTACAATTTACGAAGAAGAAAGGGATGTCTGAGAAACCTGGAGGCAACTGGTCTAAGAACCTCAAACCTGAATGGTTTCCTCTTTAGCAAAGTGTATATCTGAAATTTGGCTAAAGAACCTTACTCAGCTTTCATGAAAAAATCATTTCTATGTAGGTTTTACTAATTAGTAAATTTATAAAACTTCATCTTATGAGTAACAGAAGCCATATTCTGAACCTCTATTGACGAGAAAAGGCTTTTAGTATTGACTTAAACAGACGTATTAAGCTTTCTAGACTAAATGAGTATTCCATCCATGAATCATTTTTCTAGCTAGCATTCGAGGGCCGTCGATCTCTTTCTACCAAATATCCCTTCTTAATGAAAGATGATTGCTTGAACACCAGAGAGAAATGAAGTAAGTTAAGGCTTTTTGGACTGGAGATAAATCAGAAGTATTACGCTAAATGTGTATCCTAGTTTACATATTTTGAAAGTGTTGAATTCTAATCAACAACTTTTAATTGTTGAATCTACTCAAAAAATATTATTATTTATTGAATACGGAAATTGTGGGACCTCTAAAGACAACTTGTACACCAAATGAGTGGTGTTCTGCTTGCCATTTTGCATCAGTGGATTCTGCAATTCGAGGACGCAGAGAACACCCTCCATTTGCCTCCCTAATCAAATACCTAAACAGTACACTCCACATATTACCACCTCAGTAGTAAATCAGTTTGAAAGCAGAATTATGGGTCAGGACTTGACGCTGCAACCGCAGAGGAAAGGGAGAAGGTGAAAGGCACTTCGGAGATGCAGAAGGGAGATAATGAGTGGGAGGAGGAGGAGGAGAGCGGTGAGAGGGAGATAGACGTGAACAATGACCGCCTTGAGAGCACATGAATTCAACATGCCCCAGAGTGCCCACAAAGCCACGTAGAGACTCAGAGTTAGTGCGAAAATCTCTGAAACTCCAGGAGGGGTGGGAAACACGGCCACAGAAACAAAAATTCGTCCGTTTTTGGGCAACGCGCAAATAGAACTCACGGACTGCATACAGTGGTTGCCTTCTACTCCGCCGATTCCATGTGCCTTTCCACTCCTAGGCATAGTAGATGAGAAAAACGTTGCCTCTGAGATCTTCTCCAACTCAACTGCAGCTAATGTCTTATTAAGCTAACCCCAAGAGTTAAGAAGCGCCGGAATGTATGTGGATCTTGACATCGAGGTGAGGCGCTGTAGATGATAACTTATTTTTTGTCACGTTAGACTGCAGACGGTGGAAAAATACGAGCACACCGGTGGGTCATAGAGGCGCGATTCCCGATTCTGCGCATACACTTCCGTGCCAATGTGCAGTGAGAGAGACTCGATCTCTGACGTTTTCCCACCAAGTAAGTTCCATGCGCTCCCTCACTATGCCGAAACTCAACTTTCTCTATCGATAAGTTCACCGTGTTCCGCTTCGTGAACTTCATAGTGGCAGTGAAGGCGGTAATAAACCACGCCTATGGCATAAAACTCTAGGTTACCGAGGAAACTGCCCTTCAAATACTCCTGCTTGGACAGAACCTCAAATGCGCAGAAATAGCTCACTGGTGTCGACGCTTCATCTGCCCTCGGTGAGTCGTCTTTCCTCCTCCTCCTCCTCCTCCCCTCCCACACAGCATCGCAATGTCGCGTTCTGGACTAGCTTAGCTTGAAACCATACTTTGTGCCATAGAATGAATCTATGGGCATGTCCCAGAGATGTGCTATGGCGGGTGTCTTTTTCCTTCAGTTCAGTCACTTGGTAGTTCGAATACCTCTTAATATTAATTAAGTAAGAATGATAGGGCGAGTATAATGAGCGCATGTGCCAATTACGTACGCTTTCGAATGTGTCTGAAGAATCAACGAGGCGAATGTGCAAGACATTTGGAAAATTGCGAACTTAAGTTCCGACGAGGAACTGCTGCGCGCCTGCATCCCCACGATGATGGCGCACTTTGCCGGAGCCCCAATCGAACCTCTCCTGCTGGAGGTGACCGAGGCACCGGGTATTAGGAGTCTTCTGTCCAACGAGAGGTCGGACGGGCTGTCAGCTCTTTCCAAGGTCTTCGCTCCATATGAGTCACCTCATCGGTAGAGTCGTTTCCGCACTTAAAAAGCTGTCCCATCTAATGAGAATATGCCTCTAAGTTTAAAAAGCAACTAGTCTCGACAAAATTGATACTTTTAAACTTTTTTTCAAATTCTTTTGGTGGGATTGAGCTTGAGCCCATGTCGGCAATTGGTGGACTGAGATGAGCATGGAATTCGCCCTCCTTTTCATTGACTTAGTCATGGAGTCAACAAAGTATGTCCATGTTTGTGTTTTCAGGAGGGACGACGCCTTTTGGGCCGTCAGCTGCAACAAAGTAACGAGAGTAGTCACCAGAGTAACACTGCAGCCCCTTCCTTTTGATGTGAAGTTAAATTTCCAAGACCGAGTGCGATCTTGTTAAGCATGTCATGCTGGTGAGTCTCTGAGTAGGGTGGACAGTTGCATTCGTTTAGGTCAGATCTACGTCGCAGGAGGCCAGAAGGCAAGAGACTTCATAATGCTTGATATATTTGAAAGTGCAAACCCGGAGAACGGCCAGCGCGTGTCCCTTCCGCCCATGTATGTCGCTCGTGCTTATCACGCCTGCGTCGCGACCGACCGGTTTCTGTACATGCCCGGAGGCTTTAATTGGTTCGAAGGTGATCTCCCATCATGCGAAAAATATAGCTGGGCACAAGAAAGGCAGGTAGAGCTGATTAAATTGCAATTAAACTGATGCTGTCTCCGTTATTAATCGGTGGAGTGGAGTAGAGATGTGGTTGGTTGTCAGGCAAAAATAATTTCCAAGGTCTTCCAGTGCATGGCGCTGTCGCTGCGAGCAATCCAAAGCAGTCATCTGTATGCGTCGCCTTTTGATGCCACATGCGTTGCAGAAAGGAGGACATGAGAACCAGACAGAGAAATTATGTGAAGGGAAATTCGTTTAACTGCTGTCAGCTACCCGAGGTAGAGCTTTCCATGCCTTTTATTTGTTTCCATTTTGAAACTGGAAAAGAAGAATATTCTCCCAAAATATACAGCACTTTTTTGTTCATCTTAGCCCTGCGACATATCAGATTCCTGTTGCAGTGTTCTTGACCTGCCAAGGGTCTTTCGGCTCACCAGACACCCTCCTTCCATGTAATGAATCAAGCAATTTTGACGTTAGCACCGTAGGAATCTCTCTCGCCACAATCTTGACAGCAATGGTGGTGTTTCAATTTTTCATGCTATAAACATGGCTAAAGTGGACTCCTCATTTACCGATAAACTCGGGCGGTGGATGAAAGGTGGTGGAAAGGATGACACTCGAATGGATAGAGAACTCATAAACAAAGACTTGAATGCATGCACGATACTCAAACAAAAGATCATTGTTCAAACATTGAACGGCATTTCTGATTTGACGCACGATCTTCAGCTGATCAGAAGGCACCCCCACGTTTTACTAGTTCCAAAGTGATACATATGCAGAAATTCAATTCCTCTCACTGTGTTGCACAAATGTGGAGGGTCTTTAGGTAGATGCGATGTGTCCGCCCATTATTTCACTCATAGTGTGTAGTCAAACATAGCAAAATTGCAAGTGATCAAAGGTGGCAATTCTCGTTATTTTCTAGAGGTATAAGCAATAGTAGAGTTGGTAACTACTGAAAATTGTGTGAGTAAAGTGAAAGGCTCTTAGGATGCTAAATGGGCTGTGGTAAATGACGTTGTCCAACCTAAAGTTCCCTTATAAATCACAACACCATTCTGCTATTATCCTACTGAACTATTCCCCACAATTTCTGTCTACCAAAGCCAAAATACTGAGACGCTACACAGCAGGTTTGGCTCCAACACCAGCTTTTCTTTCTCTGTTCACCCGGTAGTCAAATGCCCTCCGAACCGCAACCAAAAAGCGCATCATGACGCCATCGAAAGTGAGTTGATATTCACCTCTCACCAAAGCTCAATTATTCATATTTATACGAATTACCAGTGTCATATTTTATTGATTTTGTCGTTTACGCTTCGTAGGTCTTTTATCGAAATGCAATTTCTACCTTAGGCTTGTGTTCGCATTTATAATGTGTTGTATCTCCAGAAAATTACATTTATAATTTTCTGATTATCTTGAACTATAATATATTTATCTTTCCTTATTATCTGTATAATATGTACAACTACTTAAGTCGTTACTATGACTACTGGTACTTTGGTGAATAAACTTTGGAGTTACGACGCGTCCCGTCTCTTGTGGCCGTTATCGAACCACAGCACCTCCGTACTTTACATTATTATCCACCTGTTTTATTTCCTGTCTTTAAATATTTCACCTTCATAAAGAGGCTGCATCCTCTTCAAACGAACTTCCAGTGAAAAATAATAACACAACAAAATCAAGTTGCATAAGTGATTATCAAATACAAATATTTCAACATTTTTCACAAAATGGCGTTGGCATTTAATCCTTCATATATACTGGAAGTCCAAATCCGTTAAAAAGACGTTAAAGAATTCCAAACACTCCACTACGACCATTGGTATTAATTAATGCTTTATTATAAAGATTTGTGCTATATTATATTTTACACAAAGAAATTTATCAACGGACAGAGAGCAACAAATTTATAAATCAAAACACAAATTAGAAGTCACTCGTTTGATTTTGTCACGAAATAGGACAACGGCGGATGCAGAGATTGAAGGCACAGAAACATTTAAGCATTGAATACCTCGAATATGCAGTTGTCACGCGAAAAGCCCTCAATTTGATTCCTTTTGGTCACTCTGCAGTCCGTGATTTCACCCTTTGTAGGAAAAAACAAATGTAAATATGCGATGTGATAAAGAAAAATATGAAAAATGGGCAAAAGTGGCCTCGGGGCACAGAGACACGCAGAAGACACGCCACAGTCGCGCGTCCTCAGGCAGGTGCTCGGCGTTCTGCCACAACCACCACCGCGAAACTTCTCTGGCACTCCGAGGCTTCTGCGCAATCCACTTACCCGTGCATCCTCCGCCAACTCCACCTCGTACATTCCACCATGTCATCCTAAATGAAGATGGTTGCATTATTGTTGAAATCGAACTGTTGAAAGATGGAGCAAATGCTATTTCTCATAGAGAAACTCGATGTGAATCACGAGCTGACTGGATGGCATAAAAGAGATGTTACCTGAATAGAGTAACAAAAAAGTAGGGTGCAAGCGAATCACCTATGATCCACAGGGATCCATTCAGTGGCAGTAGGAAGTGCCAAGGATCCTCTGTGAAAGTGAATTTGCATTCGATTCGCGTCCATTGCCCCGTCGCTCCGGCTGTCATGTCAAGTCTTTCAAGATCAAAATCGTTTTTGTCACGGCTGCAAACGAAGACAGAACTTCCGCAGTAGCAGGCAGAAGGACAACTTCTAACTCGAAGCATCGGCGCCATTGGTCGCCACGAAGTGACATCTTCGGCTTCACCGTTGAGCTGCAGAAGCTCAACTTCATTTAACCCTCTATCTCTGTTCCAACCACCGATTGCGAGGAGTCCGGATCCCGGAACTCGCACTGCCGCATGACAGCTGTCGTCCTACGTGCATGGCCGGGATCCTCTCCCACCTGCAACGAGCACCGATTTCAGAGTTCAAACTGGATAAAAGCCCATGAGGTTGAATTAAAGCTGCTCCACTTGCCTGCCCTGTGCCCAGCTGTATCTTTCACAAGACGAAAGAACGCCTTCGACCTCATTACAGCCTCCGAGCACGTACAGAAACCGGTCAGTCGCGACACAGGCGTGACACGCACGAGCAACTGTCATGGGCGGAAGGGACGCGCGCTGTCCCTTCGCCGGGTCTCTACTTTCAAATGTATTCACCACCGTGCCACTCACTTCACCTCCGGCAACGTAGATTTGACCTACACGAATGTAAGCGTCAACACTACCCAGAGACTCACCAGCGTGCCATGCATAACAAGATCCATCTCGGTCTTCGAAATTGATCTGCACATCGCACCGAAGGGGCTGCAGTGTAACTCTGTGACAAGATCCTTTTCTTCGTTGTAGCTGACGGCCCAAAAGGCGTCATCCCTCCTAAAAACCCAAACAAGGACGCCAATTGTTGATTCACATGATTAATTCAAGGCAACGATTTGGACCCAAGCGGATCTCTACCAAATAAATTTAAAAAAAGAAAATGTTAATGTTCACTTTTGTACTCACTTGTCTGTGTGTTGGACGAACCTCGGGGCGGCACGAGAAGTGCTTGGCACAGCCATCGTCCTCTTCATTTGCGCACGCAACACGTCCCTGCAATTGACAAAACAGCCAATTTCACCTGTTTTCCTAGGTACATCCACACACACACACACACACCATCTCAGCTCGCTCTTTGTGCTTCAGAAATTGTTACTGTCATGTAGTTCCACAGAAATGAAAGCGAAGAGGAGACGCGTGTACGAGCAACTCACCTGCTGGATGCGGGCATGGCAAGGAAGGTTTCGTCGAAAAAGAAATCGGCCATCTCACTGGGGGAGACGCCTTCGAAGTTGATGAGAGCCACGAGCTCAGGGAAGGCGTCCGTGCGCAGCTGCTGCATCTCCCTCTCTGGCGCTGCTTTCACCCACGCGGCGAGAGCGGAGACCTTGGAAAGAGCCGACAGCCCACCCGATCTCTCGTTGGACAGAAGACTCCTCAAACCCGTTGCCTCGGTCACCTCCAGCAGGAGAGGCTCGATTGGGGCCCTGGCAAAGTGCGCCATCATCGTGGGGACGCAGGCACGCAACAGCTCCTCATCCGAACTCCAATTCGCCGTCTTCCACACTTCTCGCACATTCGCTTCACTGATTCTTCGGAAACACCAGATGACTGTGTTCAAGGCACGCGCCACACTCTCTTCCTCTATTCTCCTTCACCGAACTACTACATATGCACCACTGCAATTATCCAACATTTCTGTACAAAAACCTGTTTCAAAATGAACAAGAGACATTTTACTGAGATCCATTTCTGCACTAAGATGGAAATCCACTCGTGACTTTGTACAACTTGTCTTACTAGAATCTACTAGGTCATGTTTTTAGAATGCATTGTGGGATGGGAAAAGGCGACTTACCGTGGGCAGATGAAGCTCCTGCACCACTCAACTATCTCGCCACAGTTGAGGTTCTGTCCCAACAGGAGTAACTTCAGGACAGTGTCCTCAGTCACCTGCAATCGTGTCCCGTAGGCGTAGTCGATGACAGCTTCGACAGCCCTAACAATTTTACCAGGCAGTGCACAGTGATTGCATATAAGAGAGACGGAGTGTGGTTTTGCAATGACTGGAGTGCAAACACAACCTACTCGGTAGAGTAGCGACTCAAGTTGATTCGCTGGCTCCTCAGATTGTCGCGAAACAGCTTCCGCAGTACCGGGAACCGCGCCTCCACCACCCACCGGTGTGCCCGAATCACTCCGCCTCCTGCTGTCTGAAACCACGCAAAACATCGCCTCGCTTAAGCCCAAACTCACCTCGATGTCGAGATCAAGGTATTTCCCGATCTCCCTCAGATCTCGCTGGTAATCCAGACACGCATCGCCGGCGTGGGCATTTTCAAACACCTCTGCTGCAGGTAATTTTGGGTGACTTCCCATGGCACTGGAAAAAAAACGGCTTTTCGTTAGCACAGTTGTCACAAACATTCGCTGACAAGCCTCAAGGCCAAATCATATAGAGTACTTCACTTAGAAATCACATACTCTCAGCTATTCGCTCTGATGCCCAACACGCACACAGCACCATTGAGCAGTTTGCACTAGCGCACTCGATGCAGAGCACGCATTTCCCCACTTCTCATCAGCAGCTCTACAAGTCAAGCATCGATTTGGCTCCTCCACCCTTCTTACTGATGGGCCAAATGTCGTGGTGCTCACGACTTCTCTCAGCGGTCCTGTCTAAACAACTTCAATCACATGCGCCGCTTAAAGCATGTCATTCACGTTTCTCTCGACGTCGTCTGTGTCGTTGACGGCCGGCATATCCGCCCTCCTTCAGCGGTCCTTGCGCTTCTCTCCACTCCCATTTCCTGTCCATACATATTAACAGCACTACCATGACTCCCACACCCAAACTCTTGGTGAGTCACTGCATGGCCAACAATGACCGTCAGCTCTAGCCAAACAAACTCGAAACTCCACAACATGGTATTGTAGAGATCCGATTATGTCCTTAAAATTCCGTGGTCCAGTTAGTTTGTACGCGATATATACCAGGATGAATATTCATAACCAAAAATAAGAGAAATCTGCAATCACCTTCGAGAAATGATTCAATTACTTCCGAGGATGGCAGGTGTGGATTTTGCGAAGTCACTTTATGCAAGGGAGACAACACCTGCAAACACCAAGCAAAATCATCGAAATTTCGTTTTTACCAAAATAAAAACAACGAAACAAAAGTAGGAAAACAGGTACAACTACTTCAGAAAACGCACTTGTTGATTGCTACTCGTACTAGTCGACCTCAACCACAATGGCCGTTGTTGGGTTTGCAATGAATCGCCGGCCACGTCACTAATAAATGCAAAATAGGCAATTTTAAGAAAAACCTACAATCGCCTTAATTTAATGAAAATTAGCATTAGGACTTAGCGTTAAATTAAAATTTATTTTTCTGTTTGAAAATAACACCTTATCTTTAAGAAAATTTGTGACCAATTTTTTATAAATAGTTAATTTAGCTGAATTATTATTATATTTCATCATTTTTAAATATATTTTATTATTTAATATTTTTATTAAAAAAATTAAAAATGATTAAACTAGAGGTAGGAAGAATGTAAAGCAAGCACCGAAGTACGCCTGATTCTGTTTCTTGGTGCCGCTCTTTACGCCGTAGCTTCTAAACGGATTAATGCTCTCCAGTACTCAGCGTCACGTGAGCCATGCAGACGTGATAAAGCGGACAATGGAATCCACCAACACTCTCACACAAGTTGGCTTAAGTTGCAGGCGAGCATTGACTAAGCACACAAATCACATACAAAGCACCCAACACCTCCTAATCAGACACAACGTCTGGACTGTGGGCGGCTTTAATCGAGCTGTGGCGATGGACACAGGGGCTGAATGGGGATGTGCATAGGAAATTGGTACCGCGACTTTCATTGACTGGTTACGTGAGCAAGCCTAAACGAGCTACAGATGACATCATGGTAATTTTATTCGAAGTGTCCATTCCACGCACGTCGTAATCGAGACGAAAAAACCCCAATAAATGCCTTTCCAGTACTGGTGGTTCTATTCGGAATAGAACTCGACGAAACGGAGAGCCAAGTGAGCGGCAAGGAGATCACGCGGTGTTTAAGCACCTCCTAAGTCTAGAATCCCATTCGGATGTAAGTGGAGCAACCCAGCTATCAACCACCACTAGACACCGACCCATTCGACGCGACATCTCAACCTACGAGTGTGTGTGCCCACAGTGTGTGGGTTGGTGTCTGTTCTGATTGAGTGTGACACGGAACCGGGTTGGGTAAATTAAAGGTATCCAACAACAGGAACAGGGGTGGAGGGGAAATGGAGTCCCTGGGAATCTGTTGTTGGGGTCGTAGAAGATTCTTGTGTCTTGTCCGCGTTTCGCCATCAGCATCCACCTCTTAAATTACCTTTACTTTTCAATCTTTGATTACCGCCGGTGTCCAGCTATGGCTGTTCCGGAAATCTCCTGCATACACACGATCTCCAATGTTAAATCCACTCCCTAAAGCTTCTTTTGTCCGGGGAGCGCTTGTTCTAGGTAACAAAGCCGAGTGAGTAGTTCGAAGGTTTCGGCTCATGAGCACTTCGGCCGGAGATTTTCCTCCAGGTATTGGAAGCGGGGTTGTTCGGTAAGCCAACAAGAAACGTTGTAGAATCTCGTCAGTCGTCCCTTCCCCTTTTGCTTTGAAAAGAGCTCATTTTAGGGTGTCGACGAAGCGTTCTGCTTGTCCATTTGATTGAGGGTGGTAAGGTGGTATACGTAAGTGTTCAATGCATCTATCTTTACAAAATTGTTCAAATTGAACTGATGTGAATTGTGTGCCGTTGTCAGACACTATTGTTTCTGGAATTCTATGTGTCGCGAAGATTCGATCTAGCGAAGTCATGGTAGTGCTAGTAGTTGCTTGTTTTAATGAGACGATCTCTGGCCATTTTGAGTGAGCATCAACAACGACTAAATACCAGATTCCATTTATTGGTCCTGTGAAATCCAAATGGACGCGTGTCCATGGTGATTTGGTTGAAGGCCACGGCTCCGGCGTTTCACGTTTAGGGAATTTCGCTGCCTGTTGGCATTTGCCACATTCCCTTACCATTTTCTCGATATCTTTATCCAGACGTGGCCAATAAACGTATCCACGTGAGAGCGATTTCATCCGCGATATACCAGGGTGTCCAGAGTGGAACTGTCAAAGCACTGCTTGACGCAGTCTTGATGGAATGACGACTCTGTCTTCAAACATTAAGCAAGCGTCTACGACTGATAAGAGATTGCGTCGATGATACAACTCTGATAATTCTCCTTGAGGTGGGATCTTTGGCCATCTAGAGCGGGTAAACTGTATTGCTTTTGTAAGAACCCTGTCTTCCGATGTGGCCTTTTGTATCTCCGTTAAAGTAATAGGCGTATGGCGTATTGTTTCGTCTAACACTTGAAGTGTACCAATTTCAGCAGTCGTATTGGCGACGACTACTTCTTCATCTGAAGGGCTTTTTCTATTAGTTAGTCTCGATAATCCATTAGCGTGACCGAAGTCTGTAGTTTTGCAGAATTTCACCTCGAAGTCGTAACCTTATAGAATGGTTGCCCATCTTTGTAGACGGTTAGCCGAATGAATTGGAACACCCTTTTTCGAACCAAAGATGGATAAAAGTGGTTTATGGTCAGTTAACAGTTCAAAATGTCTTCCGTAAAGAAACTTATGGAACCTCTTTACACCAAATATTATAGCTAGGGCTTCTTTTTCGATCTGACTGTAATTTTTCTCCGCTGGTAAAAGTGTTATAGAAGCGTGTGCTATTGCCTTTTCTGATCCGTCAGGAAACTTATGTAAAATTACCGCTCCTACGCCGTAGTTAGAAGCATCGGCTGCGAGGATTATTGGTAGCGTCGGATCATAATGAGTTAACAGTAACTTTGAGCTTAGCATGTTTTTGAGTTTCTCAAAGGCCTTCTCGCACGCTACCGACCAATTCCAGGTGGAGTTCCTACCGAGAAGCTTGTTTAATGGAGCCCTCACGTCGTGTAATGAGGGGAGAAAAGCGCTATAATAACTTATCAGACCCAAGAATGATCTTAATTCGGAAATGTTCGTTGGGGTAGGCATTTCTCGTATTGCCTTAATATTATCTGGGTCTGGGCGGCGACCACTTGCCTCAAAAATAAAACCTAAGTACTTTATAGATTCTAGGAAAAAGGCGCATTTCTCCGGTCTAAGGTTAAACCCGTATTGCTTGATTCGTTCCATCAGTTGTTCTAACCTATCTTGAAGTTCCTGTTCAGTCTGACCCATGACGATAATGTCGTCTAAGTATGCTGCGGTGCCAGAAAGTCCCGCTATCATATTGTCCATTATGTTCTGGAAAATTGCTGGAGCGGTTTTGATTCCGAAAGGAAGTCTCGAGAATCGAAATAGTCCCTTGTGGGTATTAATAGTGAGTAACTCACGGGACTCTTCTTCCACTTCGACTTGTAAGTATGCTTCGGAGAGGTCCAATTTTGCGAAATAACGGCCGCCATTGAGAATGGTAAATATATCCTCAGCTAGTGGTAGAGGATAATGGTTGTCTTCCAATGCGTCGTTTAATCCAGTCGAGAAGTCTGCACATAGGCGTACCGTACCATTTGGCTTTCGAACTGCCACGATAGGCGCTGCCCAGGCCGAGTAGGATACCGGATAAAGTACTCCCAATTGTTGCAAGCGTTCTAATTCCGTCTCCACTGCTTGTCGCGCGGCAAAAGGGACAGGTCTTTTCGCTTTGAACGATGGCCGAGCATCCGGTTTCAGTTTAAGACTTGCTTTCGCCATAGTGCATTTTCCGAGTTCGTCCCTAAAGATAGTGGTAGATCTTTCGATTGGGTTGAACTTCTCTATATCGTGGGCTATCGGTGGACCAATGTTTTCTTGGTGGTCGCTGAAAATGTTGAATTTGTCAATCCAGTCCAGGCCTAGAAGGTTAGTATTATTCCTGGAGACGTAGCACACCGTTGAGTATGACTTTTTATTGTAACTAACAGTACAATTTAGTGCACCTATGATGGGCACTATGTTACCCGACGCGCTTGAAACTGTGAAATTAATGGGGTCTAATTTTGGGCTTCCGAGGTTATTCCAAACATCAACTGATATGATACTGATGTCGGAGCCCGTATCCAGTTGTAAACGTACTTCTCTATCGTTTATCTCAACGGTAACATACCTGCGTCTGTTGGTTTTTACTTGGAACGACGCGTGTAAACCGTTTGATTGTACATTGTTGTGACCTTTACTGAATTTAGAATAATTTGCCTTTTTGCTTTGAGTGCAAGAAGCATCCAGGTGGTCTTTTCTTTTGTATTTGTTACAAGCATGGTTGAGAGACCACAAAACGTACAACAGTAATCTTGAAACGACTAAACTGTCAAGTTTACTCAAAGTGTATACAAGAACGAAATGATTAGTGAAGAAAGATATGGTGGTTCGCAAAATTATTTTGCATCTGAAAATGGGACATTATTTATGCTGGTAAGGAGGCTTTCGGCTTGATGAGTACCACAAATGCTTGGGACATTCTCTTTTGGAATATTTAAAATATGAGAGAAGGAAAAAATAGTGAAACAGATTACGGCTAGAGAGAAAAGTTGTATGCATCTATGATCTCCAGTTTGAAAAATCGCCAGTGTAAGCAATGTGCGGTCGTTTAGAACTCGAGGACTCATAGAGTTTGCATCCGAAATTTACGGATTAAAAGGTTAAAGCAGGGATTTCTGAAGGGATTCAGAATGTGTGATACAAAGAATACCTTAAGATGTCATGGGTTTTACATGGCCAAGTTTTATGGAAACTGAAGGAAGCCATTATTATGTTGGGGACCCGTCTCATGACAATGCCTAGCCAGCACAATCGTTGTAAGTTGAGCAAACCGTTCTTAACGAATTTCGACTGGAATTACTGCTTAACCCACTATTCCAATACAGTCCTGATACTGCTTTTTAGAATTCTTCCTGTTTTCACAATTCAGAAATGGTTAACAGAACTCTCCCTTAATTCTTCAAATACGGCCATCGAGTCTACCATCGGGTCAGAAACAGCGACTTGATGAGTGCTGAATAAAACTGAATGGTGCATTTTCGGAAAAATCACTTGTGTAAATGTTTCGTTAAATAAATAGATAAATTGTCTAGGTGATAATTGTTGCCCAAAAATTGTCCTGCTTTATCCACGAAAACACGTAGCGGAATAGGCAAAACTTAGTTCCATACAAGATTGATTGACTACCCCTTTAGGCTCGTCCCACTCCCGGATAGAGTGGGATCATCATCACAAACATCATCAGCAAACACCCACTTGATAGATGCAACTAATTTCTTCTATTTCTGAATTTCCTCCTCCATTAAATAAAAATGGATTCTGGACTTTACATTTCTTGCTTATTTCAATTCTCCTTCATTGGAATTTGTTCTATTTTGCTATCGTGAAATTGGCGAAACTTCGAACCCTACAACCCTTTACAATACTCCACTAATGTGGCTCCCCTTCGTCCCATAAATCGATAGAAATTGTAGTGTAAAAGAAACCCTTAAAAGGCGCTGAAAAAATATACATTTTGCACGGACATTCTACACAAGGGTAAAATTATTATCCATTAAAAATCAAATATTTTTGTATCGGACCCGTGATCCGCGTTTTTTTTCCGAAACTATTGCCTCATGTCATGCAGGCGCTAGCGAAAAATCGAAAGCGTGCTGAATGGACGAGGCTTCGCAACTAGACTTTAGTGGCTGCATAAAGCTTTTTAGATCGCACATACATTCATAATACACCATTGCTTTCAAGGTACCAATAACAGTTAATTTCATGGTTTCCTAGACCAAATTTTACGTTTGTTTTAAGAATTATCTTTCAATAAATGTTAATTAGGTAGACTGTGCTTCAACGGTCATTAAAACAACTATTTGCTGGTAGCAATGACCCCCATAAATGGCCTTAGTTGAGTCATGCTGAGCGGATCCATATTAGATGTAAGCGTGCCATGCATGGCGTGGGCTTCCGAAATATATTCGAAACTCAATTTGTGCGCCAGCCAATTGCATAAATAAACCTAAACGAGTATTCCATTGTTTTCCAAAATGAAGGAATGAATGTGTCTTGGTTTATAAGTGAACAACAGATTTTATTGGGTAAAACCACTAGAGAAGAAAATGCGAAGAGAAATGTAATAAAATGGGAATTTATTGATTTTTTAGACTACTTATTGCCATAACAACCAGATTTGCATGGAGCTTTCTTCACCAGTGAAAAAAATTTTAAATTTGCCCAAAGGAGGCAAATACATACCTTCATTTATTTCTAGAACACGATTTTGTACCACATCTTCTCTTACCATGAACGCATTCTCTCACGCGAACTCAGAAGGAATTCGGCTGAGCACTTTGTTTTGTTGAGTGATGCTGTGTAATTAGACTTTACCCAATACCCAAAAGCAAGTGTTTATCATGCAGAATATGTCAGAGGGCTGACGATCATAGGTTCCACGCACACACTGGGGTGAAGATAAACACATGAAACATAAAAAGTATTACGAATGACTTGAAAAATATTTAATTTACCTCAGAATCCCTAAGTCGATGTTGGCGGGTTGGCTTTTTACTCTATTTCTTTAAATGGAATTTTACTTTTGGCATTTTTTACGGTAAAATAAGAGTTAATTATAAAGGTTCAGTGTTCACTGTTGCATTCTTATTCTGATATTTGTATTTCTTTCCAGAAGAGTTAAGTGAGTCTCAGTGATCATTAAAATTGCTGATTCCATCCAGATCTTATCAATTTTGAGTTATTTATAATTCAAGTCTCAAGTCCCCTAAATTTTATATTTTCGAAATATTCCAACCATCTCTCATTTTGGCAGGGGGTTCTATTAGGGTAAAGAGCTTGTAACGCTTATGCGAGTACATTGAGTAGCGACGCTCTACTGAGCAACTACCCTTGGGGTGCCACAACCACCGAACACATGCTTCTATTGATTGGACGCAAGCACCTTAAAAGCTTTATTTTTATCGACCTGAAGGTAAACCGTGACTGAAAGTAGTCCGCCTTTTTATGGGGAGAATCCCTCAATCTTCTAGATCCAAAAATGTTAGCCATTAAGAAATACCCATCCCATAGTTTGAATAATTTAAATAAAATGATTAGAAAGCACAGCGTGTATAACATTGCAATTGGCATCAAATTTGAAATACTTAATTCCTCAATTAGCGCCTGCAGAATATGAATTTACTAAGAATAATTCGTCCATTTACTACTGCTATATCCGTTTAAAGTCAAAAGCTACTGTATAATTAATTAAAAATTTCAAATACATAAGAAACTGCCAATTTAATGAAAAGAAGCTCATTTTGAAGAAATTAATTATCGGTAATATGGTAATTTTACCATATATATATATATATATATATATATATGTAACAGGAGAGAAATGAAGCCGCACACTATATCCAAGGCTTTTTGGGCACTGTTTGCTTGTTTCTATTATGCTGATTTAAATTTGATACATGTATAGGTCCATCTGTAGTTAGTTGCCCTTTTTGAGGCGCCCGATTGGTTCAAAATAACTCGAAGACAACCCCTTGAAACCAGCCACATAGCTTCCGTCATGAGATCACCAGCAATTGGTCATCTTTGAAAGTTTGCGAGATAAATCAATTTGAAAACTTATAATAGTTTTTAATATCTGTAAAGCGTATTTTTAAATGAAGCTTCTGAATATCAAAAATTAACAAAAACTGTTAAAACTCGTCAAGATTCGATTATTTATAACATGCTAAAGATCAGATGCGAAATGGCTTGGTATTTCCTTAATTTTGTGTAACTCT
>JAUOZQ010000596.1:0-29784 GCA_030710315.1 Anomotaenia brevis
AGAGGCACTGAAAACACTAATGTTTATGGCATCAGGCTTTGCACTTCAGAGCTTTTCTATGGAAAGACTGATGTAATCTCGACGTTGGAGCCGGATAAGTAGCTACCTCTATCAACTTTTACCTGAAGTATCTAACCCAGTCCGTAAGATAGCATCCGAAGGCGTCCCTTACTGGGTACTTAAGTACATTGCTTTTATAGCAGTAGCTCTCCTTGTGGCCTTCATGTCTAGCCTTCCAAAATCAATGAAAACTTGTAAATTGCAAATAGATAATGTACCGGCAAGGGGTAATAGTGGCTGATGCTCTATATGGAGCTGTCTTCTTATTTTTCAGGAGATCCCATAAGTTTTTTCGGAAAATATGACTAAACTGTACAATAAATGTGCCTTCCCTCTTTAACTGTGAATTATTTCAATCTACTAACAATATATTTTCTCCTTATTTTTGCAATCTTTCCATGGATGTGATTCGAAGAACACGCCAATAACAGTTTCAGTCTCTTTAGTTGGAAGAATCGAAACAAAGAACCAAAAGTTTCATTTAATTAGGTATTCTTGATAAGAGATGAATTCCTTCATTCTAATTGTTGGTTTTGATCAAAAAGTCATACTTAACTTCTTTCCTAGATCTCACAATGAAATTATTATTCAAAGGCGACAAATATGCTGTGTGGTTTACAAGTACCAATAAACGGCGAAGTCGTTCGAAAAATATGATTGAAACTTAATACCTAGGTGTGAAACACATCAAAGTATTTAATTAAAAAAATAATTCGTAGCTTGATAAAATCCTGTTAAGCATTGCCGAAGTCATTTTTCAATAATTAGTCAAATTAAATTTCATCTCCGTTTTGTGGTCTCAGTGTAATTTAATGTTTCTCTAAGACGTTTGAGCATGCAATACCGGGTATGAATGGTTTAAGGCCAAAACTACCAAAGCATGTCAAGGTTTACATACATTCAACTACTGCCACTCTAATAATATATTACCTTTTTGTGTGATGGAAACTTCTTTCAATTCATCGCCTGTTTATCTTTTCTAAGGCTCTTAGTCCTTATGATGAGTTAAATAATTTTTAAAAGGAACGAAACATGCATCCTAGTGTTTATGACCATCAAAAATGCACTTTGATTTCTTATTTCCTAAGCTTGCTCCTTAGCAGTGCCTTCATGTCCAGGTGTGTGACATTTGAATAATAATAGTTGGACCTACTTGTAATGACCAAACCATTTAGTTGTAAGGGAGTTTTCAGAACACATGAATACGGGTATTCGAGTTTCCCAAATAATTTTCGTATTTACTAAGGGGATTCGTCGTACCAGCAAAGGAAGATGCCAAATCAGAAGAGCATAAGTCTTGATTTCTGATTGGCCGATTAGTTACCATATTGATATTACTGTGGTGACTATATCAATGGAGTCATTGTAAAGGCAATCCACTACAAGCTACGGATTGATACCTTTACGAATAATTCAGCGATGCATCCACTTCGTACTGAGACAATTGTCAAACCCACATAAGGGGGAAATAGCCAAAACGCAGAGCACGTTCCTCCCCCGGAGGGTTGCTGAAACGGTCTTCCGATCACACGAAAATCAAGGAGTGCAAGGGTCTATCAATAGCTTAAAAGTGCCTTATTACATGTCAAGCCAGTGACAAAGGATTCGCGTCAATATATCCATAAAGCTCCTAAGGTACTGCATGTGAACTTTAGTATTACGTTGCAGACGAATCAAATTCAAATGGTGTAGTTTGAACGATTTTTCACCACAGGGTTCATAAAGAGTTGCGCACACCTCAACTGATTTTCGAAACTACTGTCGGATTGCTTCGAATCGAGGAGGATGAATTAAACACCAAGTAGACGTCAATCCTTATCAATCTTGTGACTATAAGGTCACCTAGATCCCTTCTATCCCGTTGTTTTGAAAAATCAGTCGCAACTGAGATGTTGAATGACTACTACTACCACGTACACCAAAATTAGACAGTTTACCGTACTTGCAGTTTTATGAAAATGCTTGTCATCCGACAAATACAAAGGAGTAGGTTAACTCTAACATGGAGTAAAATTGTTCACCGTCAGTGCATGATGTCTTCATTATAAGGATAAACTGGGCCGACTAAATGGCAATCCCACGAGCTATGCAGGCGTCACTAAGCAGTTACTTGAGTGTTTCTTTTGGCCACACAAAGCTGCACTCAAGGTGTGCGCACGTTGCGGCAGGGCAGACTTGTCAAACCAAATGACTCATCTCTTTCGTCGTCCAGTAGGCCTTCTAATTAGAGTTATTTGTCGTCTTGCCTCGAAAATAATGGAGACGTTTTAACTCTAGCGTTTTCTGAGCAGTGGTTACGCATGGGCATAAGATACGGAGGTGGTGGTGACCCAGGTGTATTATCGTATGGCTAACCAGCGACAAACCCATCCGGTCGTACCTAAGTAGAGCGCGTGCATTTACCTGGTTCATACCTAAGACTAAGTGTGCTGACCCTAATGTAATTGGAAAGGGTGTTTACTGATGAATCAGATCAAGTAAGTCTCTACACACCTACGCCACTCTTGGGCACACATTGATAATAAAACACTCGTGTAGGGACGTCTTATCCTCCTTCTGGTATCGCGACTGCTAATAGTATGCAGCGTAGCTGATGAGACTAAGAAGCGGAGCATAGAATAAATATTCGATGCAAGACAATTATAAAGGGAGGAGATTCACTACGACTCTAAAAAGTAAATGCCATTGACTTACTCTAGCATTAACAAATTGTCTCTGCCTAAATGCCTTTATGAAAATAAAGGAATATATTTCCCATTTCATAGATTGCATAGCTCAGTACTTTCTAGTCCGAATTATGTTTCATTGAAACACGTGGTATATTTGCACACCAAAAACCATATCCCAACAAGCATTTAACCCCATCAGACGGAGACGCCTCCATTTAGGAGCCCCCTTGAAGTGACAACGAATATCCTATTTAAAACGCCCCGTTTTTCTGCTCCAGTTCTGTCTTGTTAGAATATGAGCTCTCAAATGAACAAGGGTCCGTAACGTAGAGATAGAAGAGTGATGAGTATGCAGTCGTCACATTAGAGAAGATGTTTTATCCGAGTATCAAGAGCCAAGATTGTCCGAATTTTGCTACCAAAGTCTGGGTTAATGCTCGACTGAGATATAATTAAGGGTACATAACGGTTTTTCTTCAGGGAAAGAGATCAAACCCTAACTTGCAGGTTGGATATATGTGGTAATGATTAAGCATTGGAGAAATCCTTTCGGTATTTAACTGATCATTAATCTGGTGAACAGGCTGTAAATTGGTGGAAGTCAGCCGATTTTCAGACACACGAAAACCGGATCAATAATTTGCTCCATAGCAATTTGAAAGCACATGTTTAGATGAGGGAAGAGAGCCGTAAGCATTCATGCACAGCATAGCAACCGCGTATCAATCACCGGCAGCCGGGATCTAATATGGACACGCTGAGACGACTACAGAGGTCAATCAGCCACACGAGAGTGTCTCTTAAAATCCGCCTCCGAAGACGTGCACGAATATCCTTGCTATTGTTCGACGAGGTTTCCACGACCAAATGGGAACTGAATTACTTGTCTAAATATCGACTTCTAAAAAGCAATGCGGAAAGGCTGCAATTATATCCTCTCCAAGATGGATTTGCAGTCCCCTTTAAGAGAGCCCCACTACCTGAAGGATAAGAGGGAACATGTGTACTCGACCTTCTACTAATAGTGTGTAATGTCGTGTTTTTATTAAAAGGGAGGGTACTCGAACGTTGGCTACAAGAAATAAGGTATGTTTACCAAACGAATACATTTTCATCGATTATAAATAGTGAGTAATTCAAGAATGATAATTATTTAAGTTATTTAATTATAAAAACGTGAAAAAAGGAAAGGGTTTCCACTCCACTGGTCGGTGGAAATATCACAGTGGACATGTGGTTAGGGATGAAGAGCCAGTCTGATGATGAACTAAAATGGTAGATAATAGGCTAATGGTGGATGCAATCAGTGAAATTCTAGGCACATGGCTGGCGTAGATGACCATTCGGAAGATTATTTTGAGAGACTGTTGATATTTCGTGGCTGTCAAGTCAATTGGGATGACGAAAACTGAGTGATGACTTAGGATTTTTGCTGCATCGTAAGAGGATAGGAAGACCATATTTGACTTACATAGACGAATCGAAGGTCATTACACGACAATTGACGAATGGCTCGATGACAAATATTTCACCTTCTCCTTCAAATACGCGTCTACGAGACCAATTTGCAAGGGCTGTTTTATCAAAGCTCAAAGTAATTGTGTGGAATTCCCTGACAAATCTGAGCGGTTTCCGTTGAGAAGTACGATTAAAGGCATTCAAAATGGTCTGTCATAAAAATAGATAATGACATCAATACATTCGCCATGAGCAACATCTTTGAAAAATGTAATGGAAGTCGCCTTTAACTATGAAATGATATCGCAACAACCCTTCAAAAAAAATTGGTGCATTATTTCTGTCTGTTCTCAAATGTGCGTTATATGGTACTTAAATAAAGGTGTAGACTTTAGATGAATTTTTCGCTTCATTCTTCGTAACTAATTAGTACAACATTTTTCAATTTTTTTTAATGTAATCAGATTTCTAATGGAAAACGCTATCTCGAGAATCTGAATTTATATTGCGTCTCCGTGTTGCAAGTTTCATGCCATGCATAGAGGTTCAAAGCCTCTATACATCAATGTGGTAATTTAACATAATACACTTTGTGTTAGCGAGATCTTAAAGAAAACAAAATGGTTATGATTGTTACTGCTTAAAGGGTGTAAGTAACGATTGGGATCAAGCACAAAAAGCAAGGTTTAACGCAATTCAGCCCTTGCTCAAATGCAGACTCAGGGTATTAGGATATATTAAAATAGATATCCTTCTGAGGATCTTAGCCATTTCGAAACTTCTTAATTTAAAATTATGATAAGGCTTTAGAAATATGAGCTCATTTTTTTGACTTCGTTTAGCGTTTTTCTGAATTTCCAGCCTGTTAATGCGTTTATCAGCAAATTCGTCTGCGCCGTTGTTGTCCGTATTTGAACCACATTCTGATTTAATTTTGAAAACTTACAACTCCAATCATCACCTAATATCGAAATGTCGTAGTTTTGGTGTTTCCAAATACGCAAAATTATTCAGTTTCTAGATATGTGTTCAAAATGACTGCTTAATCATATCTATACACACTAAGAGTAGTTAATTTAGTACAAGGCATTTGAGGGGAGCGCGCGGTTGATGGCCATGACAAAACACTAGGTTGGGATGGGAGTTCCTCAGCTTTGGTGAGCATACAAGAACCCTCGTTTACCCGCATATCCGCAGCAGAGAAACAGTAAATGCCAACATCCAAAAGAAGATATCGGACAAATGAGAATTTTCCGGTATTAATGAAACATGAGACTGAAAAATGATTGAAAAAGGGACAAGAAGATTCACCTGGGTTAACAAGGCTTAGCCGTCACGTGCTCTGTGTGAGACCGTCGTGTATCCATGGTCTCATGCTCACCTGATCAGTCGCACGATTCCATTAAGGAGGTCACATTCAGCCCCGGAGGTCAGATAAGGAGTTTTTGCATGTGTCTGGTATTTCATGGCTAGCAGTAATCCTGAAAATTTCTTTCCAACTGATAAATTTCTAGCTGTATTAATCCACAAGACTTAAGCATATCACATTCACAGCTGCATAAACTCAATAATAATTAAACAGGTTTCATTTCATTACAGGGAATATTCATGAAGCCTAAGTCTACTAGTACCGTGAACACTCATTAGAACCGGAAAGTTAATTACAACTTCACCCCTGCTGCTCTTCATCTGTGGAGTCAACAAGCGGGAAAATTGTTTGTTCAAGGCATTCGGACTACCAATAAAGACTCTGCGTTTCGTTTAGAATAACTATTCTTGATTTAAAAAAATATTTCCTTCTCATTTAAGTTTGCAGAGACTTTGCGGAGCACGAAAACTCAGTTGGTATCAAAGAGTTATTTGAGATAAGTCTGCTTTGATGTGTATATATGTGTATATATGGCTTTCCTAAACCCCTTTGAAGTAAGCTTAGCATTCTCTTATTCAGCTATACACTGTAAATGTGTGTTCTCGGATAATGATGTTAATGATGCAGCAATGTTAACGAAAATACGTAAACTCTATCTACATTGACTTTATTAATTCCTGCTCCCAGGCTTCATATTTAAGACCACAACCGGGGCAGATGATGTTGATGTATTGTCGAAATAGCAGTGGTTTTAGTAGAGCAAAAATAATAAAAATAGGTAAGCCATGCTTTGGCATTTCAATTGCAAACGTACCGAATTAAGGAAAAAATGAAATAATTGATACAATTTTATTAGATACTGAGTGTAAAAGGGCTTCAAAGCTTTAGCTCATCATACATAATAAGATGTTAAACTACGAGTTCCGATGTCTCTATTCGTGTTTGGTGCTGACTAAATAGCGAATAATGCAAATAAAAAAGCATAATGCACTCATTAATTGTTGATTCCCTGTTCTTTTTAGTTATTGTAGTACATAAAATAAACGGAGTTTTGCTCCCTGTTTCCCGCTGTAATGGTCATTTAGGTAAGTGGAATTCTTAAGATTTGGACTTTTGTTCTGAATTCGGTCTTTGGAAGCATTTTTGGTTACTTTGATTTGATTAAAATAGGCAAAGTTTAATGCTTGAACACTTTTAGGACAACTGCAAATCAATTATTCATGAAAAATGATTTACCATGTTTTCTCCGAATGGTAAACAATTATAATGGTTGCGGGATTATTTTATTTTCAATAGGTAAAAACAACCAGTTCACAACAGGCTTTCTTGATATATAATCATCTACAATAGCAATTTTTGATGCATATGTTAACTGGTTACTTTTATTTCGAATTTAATCAATCGATTGAGGTTTTCTGGTAACCGCATTGCACGTAGACCCAGGCAGTCTTTTACATTTAGATATGTAAAGTTTTATTGACTATCATAAAGTAATACAATGGTTAAATTCTTAGATAGTTGTTTGCTGTTTCACGGACTTGTACGGCGAAGATGAAATTTAGATTTAACAAATCCACAAATCTGCAGCTTTCATAATACCTCATTGTGGTTCCATGTTAGCAATCGTTTATCCATTGAGACTTCAATCTTAACTACTCTGCTATCTTCCACTTTGGAGACACTTAAGGCTTCTTAAAATAATTTAATGTAATAAAATTGTTGTTATTTTTCCCAAACGTTTCGAAGGTGTCTTCACAACCCCAGTTGGAGTATCTACTTCACAATCCCCCCTTAACTTGGTGATAACGAGGGAAATGGCAGCCACTGTAGTTTAAAAATATAAATGGTTACCTTATGGACGCAAATATAGGGCATTTACTTCAAATTGTTTTGTTAAAAACTCTTGGTCCTTTACGGAGCCCTGCTAACAATCGGTGGGGACAAATTTTCGCTTGACTAGAGGGCTTTTCGTTCATCTTCAATCAAGACAAAGTTAAAAGGCATTTAAGTAGAATTTTTCTCTTCTTTCTAGCAAGTTCCTGCATTACAGTCATCCCATTGTAAGTCCTTTGCTAGAGGGTATCGCCTTTGACTCTCAGCAGATTCATTCTGGGGCTTGCTGGGCCAAACTTTTATTCGATCGTACCAGTCAACAAATAATTTTTAAATCAATTTGTCAGACATAAGAATCTACCCCAAATTCCGTTATGCACGGTGATTATTGAAATGGAACTGAAGTAGATTTGTAACTTTTTATCATTAAAAGAATTCGTGACTCATTTCTGATCAAGGGATATCTCCGGAATAAATCCCCTTACATCGATTTTTTAGGCCTTTGGCTAATACAAATTGTTGAATCTCCTATTACCGATGTCTATTTTCTCCAAAACGAGATCAAAGTCAGAGTTAAAGGAGACGGACTCCGTTTGTCCGTTGGATCTTAATGTGACCAGTTTCAGTTGATTACACTGTTTTTTGTGGCATTATAAAACCTAATTATAGAAATGGGGCCTAGGGTGCTTTTTGTAGGCATAAGCTAAATTAATGCCGCTCCTTATCAGCTCAATGAAGAAATCATGGGTACTTGGTAAACGCCAATATTTCCACCGTTGGAATGACTGATTCGACGACAAAATCGAAGCCATTTGTCTACGGTCTGTCTAATTAGGCAATATAATCACAATCAAGTTCATGTCCCTCAGATGGGGCCAGAGCGACTTGAAGAAGGTACTCGTAGAGCATTAAGAGTCATTGAGGCCATTGCAAGCCGGAAACTACTCCAAGAACGCCTTTAAACAAGTAGATCTGTGATATCCTACAAGAAGTGGGACCTCATAAGGGCGAATTCGAATTCACTTAGTGTTTTCTGACATAACATTATAATCAGTCGCTTATACGCAATTGTTCTATTTAGCTTCACAGAAGAAGTCTAAGAACGAGGAAAAGGAAGTAGCTATTTATGCGAAGGATTCATGCAAAAGAGAATCCTTTATGAGTGAAAGGTGTCTTAGCTTATTTAAATTCTTAATTTTTACAAACTGCTAGTTAATATTCTAGCATTGATACAAAACGCATTTAATATGCATGTAGTGGATAACAAAACGCATTCGCTCTAAAAACATAATCTTCCATTTATCTCGTTTCAAGAAATCTTAATATGAGCAAGAAACAACTCTGATAGTTCTATTTTAGGAGATTTCAACAATGGTCTGCAAGATATTAAGTATTTGTTTCGAAAATCAAAGATATTGCATCTCAGTCTCATCTGAATTTATGTACAGTTAAGCTTGTAGTAGAAAATATATTTGATAACTGAAAATCGGTTTAACCAGTAGAGGCAAACAAATGATTCAAGAAAACGGACCAACACCGAAAACATCTATTTACTCGTCATGTGAGGCTACTCAAATAGACGAATTCCACATTTGTAACATCAACAGGCATGATCTTTTTTAGAAAAAAATGTTTCAGATTCTGCGTATGCTTCGACGGTCATTCGACCAAGCTTATATAGTCTAAAAGAGTTTTGCAATTAATTTTTTTACGTCGCTTCTATTTTCTAATCGCTTTTAATATTAATATTTTTTTATAAATTGAGCATGACAAATAGTTAATATTTTTAGAACACTGGAAATGCAAAACCTTTAACATAGCTATCAAATCCACTCAGGTTAATAAGTATTGTTCATTTGGTTTCGTTGTGAGAGATGCGTGAATATCTCAGTATGGATAGTTTTACTTTGCGTAGCAACTCGATCATTTTCCGGTTTAAATGATTCTTTGCAGTACTGGCAGACTTGAGCTTCATGAATATTCGCTGTAATCATTTAAAAATGAGAAAGTTCTGTCGACTGTGACCTTTGAAAATAAATTTTTCACTGCGAATGACATAATTTCTAAGAGGTTTTCTATTTAATAATCGGAAAATTTTCTGCTACCTTTGCAAAGTAAGCAATTTGCAGCATGTTCAAAATGTTACACTTGTTTAATAAATAATATTTTATTTAAAGTTATCTACAGTAAATCACATCATTTTAACTTCTAAAATTAGAGAAAACCCTTAAAGTACCGTAGCACAGACTTTTACTCACGACGTTCCATTACCTGTTAAATATTTGACCCATCTTAAACAATAAATGTGAACTTAGAAATTAATGACTAAGTTGGAATTTCTTTAAATTGCATTTCTTTTTGTAGATCTGGACGGCGGATAGTAGCACTAAATTTAAAGATAAATTGTTTTTATTGGGCAAAGAATAAACGATATGTATCTATTCTGAGCTGTCCGTGAGCTCTAGAGGCTTTTCCAATTTTCCTATCGATAATCATAACATTAATGACGCTACTTTGCTAGGGAACCTTGCTCGCTTTGCTTCTCTAATATGTTGAAAACTCTATGTGGTTATTTCGACAACAGATAGCAAATTCTATATGTTCTCATAAATATTTATATATTATAACTAACAGGGGTCTTCTTACACTTGAATTCATATAGAGGCATCGAACAGGTCTAGCAAAGTGAAATAAGCAACAACCACTAAGGATCGCAAATATACCTTCCTCTAGTAACAGTTTGTAGTGTATGTACTCCAGTGTCTCGAAGAGTCCTTCAGGGAGATGCACACAGTCGTATCACACAAATAGGCTTTTAATTTCATTCTTTGAGACGACCAAACTGAATACGATGCAAAACACAGCAATCCTGTACAGCATGACAGGCTGCAAAGTGGATGGGATGTTTAATGTTTGACATAACTGTTCATCAAGCATTGACTGAAGAGGAGTATTAACATAACAATTGAAACAAATGATCAAATGTTGCTTTTTATTAGGTACTCTTCATAATCGATGCATTTCTTCATTCTAATTGTTGGCTTACAAATACATTAACTGCTCTCAATTCTTTTGCTTTTGGTCAAAAAGACATGTTTAACATTCCTTATCTAGATCTCGCACATGAATTTTTTATTTAAAGGCGACAAATATGCTGTGTGGTTCATGAGTGCCACTAAACGGCGAATTGGTTCAAAGCGTATGTTGAAACCTGAGGCCTAAGTGTGAAACATATCAAAATACTGAATTTAAAAAAACACTCTATGGTTTAATAATAACCAGTTAATCATTGTCATAATCACTTCTCTCAATTCCTCGCTTTTTATCATTCCTAAAATACACAACAACACACGTATATACTTGGTCATTATAATTACTTAAAATCTTTTAAAAAGCACGAAAGATACAACATAATGTTTATGACCATCAAAAATGCAATATTTCGATAAAGCTTCTAAGGTGAAACGTAAGTAACCAGCTTCTTGAGTGTTTCCTGTGCCCACACAATGCTGCACACAGGCTGTGCGCACGTTGCCGCAGGGCCTTGTCAATCCAGATGACTCATCTCTTTCGTCGTCCAGTAGGCCTTCTAGTTAGAGTACTTTGTCGTCTTGCCTCGGAAATATGGGGCACGTTTGAACTCTTGCGGTGCTGAGCGGTGGGTACGCGCGGGCATACAGGATCTCCGGGGCTCACTGAGACGCAAGCATGCCAACAAATTCTAATCTCGGTGGTCTAGTCTATCCAACAGACCTGCGTTCTCCACAACTGGTCTTTTTTTTCAATAAATCCCTATAAGGTACAGAGGTTCTGGTAACCCATGAGTATCATTGTGTCGCCAACCAGCGACAAACCCAGTCGGTCGCACCTAAATAGTGCGCGTGCATTTACCTGATTATCACATGAGAATAAATTTGTTGACCATATTCTAGTTGGCAAGGGTGTATACTGATAAAAAATAGGTATCCTGTCGTCACATTTGCGAAGATGTTTAATCCGAGTATCAAGAGACAGGAGTGTCCGTTTTTTGCTAACAAAGTCTGGGTTAATGCTCGATTGAGCTAAAATTAGAGGTACATATCGGTTTTTCTTCAGGGTAAGAGATCAAACGGTATTGTAGATTTGCAGTTAAAAACGGTGCATAGATGCATAGAAGATCTTCGCTAATAAGAAAAAAACGTCACAATTTTGTCGCAATTTTTTATGGCAGTGTACTAAAATAAATGGATAGATTTCTGAAAAAATCAACTGATTTCGCATTACGAAATAATCTACTTTCCATCCGATTTAACTTTTTTTCATGTAAATCTACATTGTAAGGTGTAGGTGCATTCATTTGTCCAAAATTTGCCGGCATTTAAAAAATGGAGATGAAGGCATGATTGTGGTGCAAGGTACTAACTAAAACTATACTGTCGGATGGGCTTAGATTTAGCAAAACCGCCGGAGTCCAGTGCTGGCTGAATAATACCAGATAATTTACTGGACCATGCCTATAGGAGGTCGCTTGAAGAGTTGTGCGTTAGGATTTTAAAATAGATTATCATAATAGTCTGCATGTAGATGTAGTGGTTCTTCAGGAATAAGGGATAACTTGCAGGTCACTCCAAATAGCGTTTGCACTTATTTTTCTAAATCGCTCTGAGACCGTAAGTTTTGAAACAAATCTCAATGGTCCATGTACCGGTACCCTTAATTTTATAAGGGGTAGTTAACAAAAAGAATTTACTAGTAGCTGAGATCTTTATAGACACGGAAGAAAATATCTTTCATTTGCAAGTTAAAGGAAGGGCTACATCGAAATTTTTAGAATATTAAAACCAAAAATAGATGAAGCATTATTGAGAATATCATTGTAACTAGTAAGGAAACTGTGGTGGTCGCTAGGAAACGGATTAATTACATTGATGCGCTGTCAGACCATGGGTCATTAAATGCACCCCTTATATAATGCTCTGCTAAAGTAATCATGGCTTTAATTTATCTACACAAATCTGGAAATAAATGTCGGAAAAATTCCATTGATTATATTTTGAAAGCTCCTGAAGAATAAATCGTTAAAAATGTATCTATCGGAACTCTGAAGTTCCTAGGGTTGCAGTGAAAAGTCGGTGACATTGATACCAGAGGTCACCAAAGGTGATGCATGCATTTTAGGCAATTAGTGAGGCTTATTCACCAAAAGAAAACAGGATTATGTTTTAGTAGACTGTTAAGATTTCGTAGCTGACATGTTAATTAGGATAACATTGAAGGTTGAGTGATTACTTAGGCATTTGTTGCATTGTATGATGATAGGAAGGCCTTATTTGACTACTCCAGACGAATTACGGGTCATTACACGACAATTGACGAATAGCTCAAAGTCAAAGATTTCGCCTTCTCCTTCAAATGCGCGTCTACTGGTCTCATTTTCAAGGGCGTGTTTATCAAATTACCAAATCAATGTTTGGATTTCTCTGACAAATGTGAGCGATTTCAGTTGAGAATTACGATTTGAGGCATCCAAAAATGGTTCATCATAAAAGTATAAATTGACATTAGTACACTTCTCATAAGCACCCTCTTCTAAATATGTAAAAGGAATGGCCTTTAACTTTAAAATGATATCGAAACAACCCTTGAATAAAAAACTGATGCTATTTCCCTGTCGGTTCACATATGTAGGCTATATACTACTTGAATAATAGGGTGGACTTTAGATGAATTTTTTGGTTGGTTCTATGCAACTAATTATTAGAAAATTGTCTAAATGTTTTTCAACATAACCAGTTGATGAAGTAATAATTTGCTTATTATTAATATACAGTTTGTGAATGAACAGTAATACTCGTTTTTGGACCAAGGTTATTAAAATAAAGGGGCAGATCATCAGAGCACCAGGTATCCAACTTTGGGGTAACCAAATGTTGCAATTTTTCGTAGGCCCATATGACCTATGAAATAGCAATAGAACGCCATGTCCTTTTATACTATTGTATACGCTAGAAGTGCATAATTCGAACCTACGATTTGACGACCATTTTACCACATTTATGAGTAAACAAAATATCCACAATAGGAGAATCACATCCACCCGCCACTTAAGGCAAAGTCGTATTTCGCATAAAGTAAATGTAAGTTGCATAAGTTAACGAAGTTTGAATTTTTGAGCAGAAGTTTTCGTAAAGCATTCAGATCATCCTACCTAGTACATCGCTAACTATATAATAATTGATTTATGAAAATATGAACAGGTATATTATATTTTTGACTACTAAAGCAATGTAATTTCCTGTAAATTTTTCCGCAACAACACATTGAATTTTCTTCAGAAAATTGAAGCGATCAATGCGATTGCCAGCATTCTTTAAGATTTATAAAGCATTTTTTCTCGAAATGGGTGTATGAAATACGCATGAGCCCGTTAACCAACAATCTACTGAAGGGCTAATTAAAATGGGCGGATTTGTGTAAAAATAGGCATTGGTTAATGCAAAAAAACCAAGAGCATCCATTGCTGATACTATCAGTAGCTACGTGGAGCTAATACGTAATGTAGCTTAACCTGAATTCATTTTATACTGATTCACAGAACACAAGAAACGTGTTTCAAATTGCAAACATTCATTTACCTGGCATTTAGTTAGGGAACAAATCGCTGATGTTCGAATAAGACACTTTCGGGATATGTAGAAACAAACTCCATTTTGATTCAAAGTTGTTGGGAAAGTGCCCTTATCACCGAAACTCTCAATCTCATATAAATGCCCGATTGAAATCGATACAGTTGCAATTGGATTAATCAAGTATTGCAATTGTTACCTTGTCTAGGAAATTGAATGATTCTAACTTTACCACGATGTTTGAAATCAATAAAGATTTTCCCTATATATCTACAGAGTCAGATCTCGCTGGAACAGCCCTCAGAAGGGTGACTGACTGACTTCTTCAGAATTTAAATCAGGGTCGAAAGCCATCCTCTATTAAACGAGTAGAGACTTCAACTATTTATTGTACGTTACTGTGAATTTCTAAGCCGAATGGAGTATTTTCGGAGAGTAAATTCACATCCCTCTTCGTCTTTATTTTTAAGAAATCTTCTTGCAAAGAAAAGGAAACTCCCACTTTTTTCTCCATGGAATGTGCTAGGCTAGAAAGCTATCTTTGACAAGAAGAGTGGAGAATTTAACTATTACTGTATCTTATCCGGAGTTGCAACCAGTGTTGGTGTTCCGTTAACTATAAGAGGGATCCGTCTACTCACCTGAGTGAAAAAATAGATAGACTTTTCCTTTAAAGAGAAAGAAAATCATAAGTCGATAAAGCGGTCTAAGCGCAAAATTATTAAATTTGTTCGATAGGTAAAATATTTATAAATAAATCCTGCCTCATGCTTACGTGTGAAGAGATATTTGCGATATTTTCCTTGGGGCATCCAACTATCATCCAAGCGAATTTCAACGTGCACTTAATTGCACTAGGTAACGTTTGAACTAAACAGATAATTCACGATGCAGTAATTTATATTTGGCCGATGAAGCAACATTTAGCCTAAATTTGATTTATAAATGTCAACATCTGCCATGTAGTCTTTTCGTTACCCTGTTTGAGTGAATGGAAATGTTAGTTCATCTGTAAGACTGATCAAAAGGATCTCATGATCACATTTACTGAATTGAAATACAATTAAATATGCAGGAGTGAGCAAGAGGTATAACATGATCTACTTTGATTTTGAAATATAAGGAAATTTTTACAGGAAGGAGAAGTATTGCTAAGGTTATGCAACTGGGATTTGTAAGGGTCAAGTAATGTTTGCACAATCCAATCCTCTAAAATATTTTGAAACATTATTGGAGAACATTCTTTTGAACATCGATTTCGTTGCTTTATAACTCTGAGACAGGTTCCGTCCAGTTTTAACGTTCATGTAGTGTGAAGCCAAGCCAAAGTATTCTCCAAGATGATTAGTAAGGGATTTTTCCCTTATGAGAATTCCTTAAATTAGAATATGTAGAGTGGTTATTTTTACAGTTTGTTTACTCCATTGACTTTCCTATATTATTTGAGCTACCAAAACATTAGAAAATTCATTCTTGTAGGAAAATATGTGAGACAATATGAACCCACGTTCTTGCAAGTTCAAGTAAACAGTGAACATCAATATATAAGGCCTCAAACCAAAGACTCACTCACTCATAATTTGTAAATGACTAAAACACTCTTCCTTATTCTACTGTTTTTCAGCACAGCTTTTTCTATGTTTGGTAAGTCCCTTTCTTTAAAGAGTCGAATTCAAATACTGTTAAAGAGGTAAAAGATGTAGGCACGAATATGAAAAATAGTGCAAGTGCTGCAATGTACAGTGCACTGAAGAAAATTACAACAGAAGTGACAAATTTCGAGGCTCTGAGCTTACTTAATGGATCCTGGTTTACAAAATGCTCACGCTCGACAGTAAAAAATGACAATTTCGCTTGCAATATTTCAATGCCCCATGTCTGGTTCCATTTTGTAAGTTCTTCTACATACTGATTATATATTTCAGGCACTGACGACAGATTACGGTTACTTTTACTCAGCGACAGTGAATATCTCCGGATTTCTACTGCAAGCTACATTCGCTTTTAACAAAAATGGAAAAGTTAACCTCGTTCATGTGGATGAGTGCACCAGCGATCTAGTCGTATTGCCAGCCAATTCCCCATTAAGAAACGCTGAGGCGTTTATGAGCGCATTCAAAGACGGTCTGAATAGCTGTATTCCCAAGTGTCAATACAGGTTTTACCAGAGTAACCAACTCTCTGAGTCTCAGGCTGGTATAAAATTTGAAAATCCCTAATCAGCATCAAAGATTGCCTGGTATTCTGCATCATCCACTGTCCGCAGTTGCCTCATCACTTCCTTTTGCCTTTCTTCTCAAGTAATTATCACCTTTATTTTGATCTTGAGCTTGTTTCAGGATAAATAAAGCCCTTCCCATTGATTAAATTGCAGTATTGAATTCGTTTCTTGGTTTTATTTAGGAAAAAAGCACTATTTTAGCAGTAACTAGCACCCTGTACTTTGAACGTCCTAACTGGGATTCATTTAGACTGTACTACTTGCAAAGATTGCACATGCTAGCGGTTTTTCTACCAACAAAGCTCACCCTGCAAAGAAAGACCAAAATGCTGTTGCGATTCCGGAATTATACTAGTTGTCCAGCTCTAAACTAACTAAATCTCAAATTAGAATTCACATTCGAACATACTGCGGTGATGTCTGTTAAAGTTATCTTAGTGGTTCAAGTGAATTGCAATTCATCAAAATTGAGTCCAGTGCACTTTTTATCCTAAAAATTGTTTGGGGTTCTTGAGTTAAAACCTCATTGCGTTTTTGTCGTACTCCTTAAGCAATTGTGACGGCTCGTGTGGCCTGCGTTTTGAAATGATTTAGCATAGGTCGCTCAACTGATACATAGAAAATAGCAGTGGATTTCATTCTTGCGAAATATGCATTTGCAGGGGCTGATTACGAATAGAGCATGAAACAGTAGCACAATCACGGTTAAACGGAATTAATCTTAAAGTATTTTAATATGAAGGTATCTACCGGCTACACATCCTCTTGTGTGGTTATTTTAGGTTTAATCGTGTTTCAATACTGACATTCCTTCTGCATTTGCATGATATGGAAATTACATATAATATTATTTACATAAGACAGATATGAAGTTATTAAGTTAACTATAAACTGTTTTATGTGTTATGTGAATGTGATATACTTAAGTCTTGTAGATTAATACAGTGAGAAATTTATCAGTTGGAAAGAAATTTTCAAGATTACTGCTAGCCATGAAATACCAGGCACATGCAAAACTCCTTATCTGACCTTTAGGGCTGAATGTGACCTCCTCATTGGAATCGTGCGACTAATCAGGTGAGCATGAGACCATGGAAAACACTACAGACTCAAAACCCAGTTCCCATGGCAAAATGTGTACTACAGCTAAAAAATTGAAAGTTCTGTTGATTATGAGCTTTGAAAGTTGAAATTATTCGTTTCGTCGAAAAGCATTAGTTTTAATTTGCCGGAGTTGCGTGGCTTGCTTCTTGAAGATATAGTAGCTTGAAAACTGACAATAATTCAATAAAGCGTTTTTTGAATTCGCTATGAAGGTGGCGGTGTCACACGCGAGAGACACCTTTAAATGAGTTTCAAAAATTATATTTATATAGATATAACTGGAATTGACGTGCTGCATTTTTTGCTGCCCATGTATTCATTGCAATTTTTTTTTGCAGTATCCACATTTTGCTATACTTATCTATCACCTAATGTTACATTAAACGATAGATACAACTAATTATATCGTTTTAACTCATGCAATTGATAAATTACTGTTAAGGTTTCGTGACACACTTTTTCCACGATGTTCTTTTTTAAACTCAATATTTGCCCGCATCTTAAACGAAGAATATGATTGTTTTCAAAGAAAATTGAAACTGGAGCTTAGAAATTCTCGATTTCTCTATACGATTCTCTATGAGATTCTCGGCAAACGCTGAAGTACACAAAATATACCTGTCAAATTAAATGCGAATATATATAAGGCATTTAAGTAGAATGCATTCACAAACTAGTGTTTTTGACTTTTCTTTATGCAATATTTGCTGGTCTATTTGAAGTTAAAATAAACTGTTGTCTTTACAATGTTAGTAGCAATTGAAGAACTTTCTTCAAATTAACTCGAAATTTTACAGAATTTCGATTAGCAATGATTATTCAGACACCCTTAAATCGATATCTGATTCAATAAAACTTTTTCCTCCACATGCATACTTTGTGGAAGAGAAAAATTTGAATTTACTCTATTAGAAGTGTTCTACGATTAACACTACAACAAATATACAAATCAAAATAAATAGAGAAGCGGCTTTAACCAGTAACAGGAGTGGCATTGTAATAATTCCTTTTCATTTTGCTGATGCGAAATAAAGCTCCTAAAGCTGTGGATTGCGACCACAATGGACCAGCATTTTTCATTAATCAAAACTGGATTGTTCTGAGTCATATCACGACCAATACAAATCTTTTTTCAAAATCAAAATGTCACTAGGTAAGAGAAGAGATAGTTGTCCCCACTATTCAATTCAGAAATTTTTGTTTATTCTTTATCTATACGGTTTCTCTGACATTCGTTTCCATAAATATAAAATAGCAGACAAACCCTGATAATAGACCTAGATCCGAAAAAATTCAATCCTATGTGTCTACGCTTGTTTCGTTGATTAAAGGGCACAAATTCATGATGAAGGCAACTGCCGAATTGTGTTAAATTTTTTCCTTTATAATCTAGAATAAATGTAATCAGTTGTTTAACCAACTATCTAGGGCAGTGATTGTTTGATCACCTAGCACTTTTCAGACCATATTTTCCATAAGATCCTAACTAAGAAAGGAAAACCACATCCTTGAGCAGAACTCTGAAATACCAAAGATTCCGGCGGTGGAGGCAAATTTGCATCCACTGCTCAATGGTTGAGGGGTAGTGTTAACAATAATTTTCAATTTTGTAAAAAGAATAAATTCGTCGTAAGACTTGGCCCAATCAATAGAGACTTTTTTGAATGAATACACTGCTGATAATATCGGGACTTCGTCCTCCATAATATTTGTCTTTTTGATTCATCAAAGTGGTGTCTGGTTGCCTTGAAATTTGATGAGTATAATAAGATTATTTCCTTTTTATGAAAAACTTTACCAGTTGGCAATCCATTCTATGACTTATTCGAAGGGAAGAAACAAGCAATTCAACAGTTGAAGGACTGTAACCGGCCAAAGATATTTACACGTTCTACAGTAAAAGTCTTGAAGTCATTTTGCATAATCTTCTCTTCTACGATCAATACACACACGACTGATAATTGCAGCTTTAGGAGGAAATAAATCAATCATTTCAAAAAAATATTGCCAAAAAAAAGAAAAAGCCAAACAGGTAAACTATTCATAATAAGAGGGTAATCTTTTCTGACTTAAAACTGTTAAAGTAACCAGATACCACTTAAGCGCTCTTCTCCCGATCCTTATCTGTTGTGGAGGACAAAGTCCACCTATCATCAGGAGTGTCTCTCCGTCAAAGGTGTTTATTTATTAGCCCAAGCCTTACGACGAATTTATTCACTTACAAAAAAATGAAAATGATTGTTAATGCTACTCTCTAACCACTGAGTAGCTGCACATTTTTGAAGTGGAACAATCTCATTTTTGGAATATAATTACTAACGAAGCCTAACCGTTGTATTTGTGACTGTACTGAAGGATGTTTTAGTTTCATATCCATAATAGGCAGATTAATGCTTAATGTTTGAGTCAGCTTTAATTGAAGATTAGTGCAGGATTGGATTTCATAAGGTACTCGAACTCGCCCACAGTTATTCCCTGATCTTACCATATTTTTCTCATCATCTTTCATATTGGGAAAAGATTACGATAGTATCTCAAGTTAGAAAACAATTTATAATTATATTAATTGCACTAATCCATTGAATAACAACAATGACAGTTATGCTTGAAAATGAAAGCTACATCCCGATCCAACGACATTTTCTAATTGATATGAATTTAATTACTTAGGCCTTTACTGATTTATGATGAGTCGCCATTGTAGAACAGAGTAATGAGTCCGTTTAGTTCAGTCTGACAATGGCAATACCATATTTGATCGATTTATTTAATTAATAATTTATTAATAATGAAATAATTTCAAATGCATTGGATATCTGACGTTCTAAGTGAAGATCAACCAAAATAGATGTTTAACAACATGAAATTATATTTGGTTTTTTACAATACTAAGTGTATTTTAATCCCTTTCCGGTAATAACTGCACATTATGTATAGCCTTTAAAGTCATTGTTATGATGTTAAGTGCTTCGTTGAATATACATGTGTAGCTACTGCGCGTTCGTCTATGGGGTCGAATTATTTATCACAATCACAAGTCGCGTTTAATATATTATTATTTAGGTAGCACAGCTTTGGATAGATAAGTTAAAAATGGTCTTCAAATTTAAAATGTCCTTGATCGTGGAAACGAACTTCAACTTGAGCCTTCAATCTAGACTGACATTCTAAACAACCTTGAATATAAAAATGGACTTAATCATGAAAAGGACCTTGTCAATATACCAGAGTCGCTCACGATTACCATTGCACCAGCATCCTTAGAATACTGGCTTTTCTCAAAACTCTAATGTCAGGAAAAAAACTTTTTAGTGGAAAAAACCTCCAGTAACGTAGATTAATCACATCTTCATAATATTGAACCGGTTCATGGAAAAAGGGTGCGTGGGTAGGGACTATATAAAAATGCCGAATAGAAAATGAAAAGTGCTTTTTGGCCATGGCAGATATAAGCCATAGTATTAAATGTACTTCTGTATGGCGATTAAATAAATTGGATACGAAAGGAAATTGTCTCACCCTCAGTGCCATAATAGCCATCTTCCATTGCGACATTTTCCCACCTTGGAATGGTAAAACCAAGCTTTTTCTCCAGCAGACTGAAGAGTGAGGTGTGCATATTCTCCCATGTCCGATTTTCACCAGTGCGGTCATGAAGTGCTGGTAACACGCTACTGAAACTCAGGGATAATGTTGATATCGATATCCATGTCTGAGGTGTGTGGTGCCGAATTATTTGTATAGGCAGCAAAAGAGAAATGATGAAATTCTCGAAATTTGCAAAATTTCCAGGTAACAATCTGAGGAGCGAGCCCAAATAAATGATTAATTGCGTTAATAGCTTATGAAGTCACAAAAGTTGCGTGGTCCTTCCTGCAATCAGCTGATTTCCAGTCGTCCATTCTCTTCGTCGTCATCATTAGTTTATTATTGGAGAATGGTTTCAGTTTCTAAAGCTGCGTTGTTTTCATTCTAATTCTTTTTAACAATGATCTTCATTATTTTTTTCCTCAAATTCTTTCATATGGTAATCAATTCCATACCACAATGATTTTGCAGCAACGAAATCATTCAAGGCATAAAATATCTGCTTAGTTTCATGTGCACTTTTATAGCACCTCGGTGATTCTTAATCACAAGAAGCAAAACCGTTTTTAACTTAAGCACTTTGAGGATTTAAGCACTAAGATGCAGAAATGTAGGTTTATGTTATCCATCATTTAGATGGTTAGCGATTTGGGCCATGCAATTCGAGTCTATGAGATCGATCCCTTGAGGAGTAACCGTGAAGATGTGCTGCCTAATTTAACTAGTATAAGTCGGTGAGAAGCTTTTCATTAATTTTAAGGTCCAAGAAATCACACTTATGAAGCTGATCATGTCTTCTATAAAAGTACCCTTCCTTAACTAGTACTTTCATCGTGAATGGGCTATCTGATGGTAGGTCCACTCTAAGCATGAAGTACGCTCTAGTAATACGCACTGCCCTGGGACTAAATATGTTTCAATAGGGATCACAACACATCTGGTGCTCTGATTACGAGGCTGTGCTTGAAATGATATACGGAAGTGGTTTTTCCGATAAATCTCATTTTCAATACCTTTTTTGTTGTCCTTACCCACAAATATCAGTCTACTACGCTTCTGGTTATACCCCAAGTTCAACAGTGACGGTGTACCGTTTTTCAGCATCGCAAATATTAGCTGGATAGCGATTACGAGTTATGAGGTTCTTTAGCTGGAAATAGGTCTTAGAAGCTCAGTTCAGCTAGTGAGCAGTGTAACGCTGCTGTGGAAAAATCCAGTGAAAGCTTTTAAGTAATTGCATGCCCAATATTGGCCTACAATCTGTCCATTATGAGACATATCACTGTCATAAACTATAAAAATCTATTTGCGGTAGAGCCCATTATACTAGCTGGTTAAAATCAGTAAATCTTAAGGCACTAGCAGTAGGTTATTCAGTAACAATGCCTGCAGATAAATTCAGTAAAAGACCAATCTTGCTCGGATATTCGGCCTTTCAAGTCACTTGAAGTGTGGTTACTCCGTCTGAAAAAGTCTGTCATTCATGTTTGTCTGACGGATACTGCTAGTGTGTACCTCTCTAGTCTGAAATACGAACTGGTACTGGCAGGAAAAAACGATCTATGATATCCACAAACTGAGTTTCTGTCCAAGGTGGTAAGAGTATTCCTGTGAGAATATGATGAACTATCCCAAGAGTGCAGGAAGCGGAGACCACCGGCCTACAGTATTTATTACGAGCGCATACTCCAGAAAACTGCAAGGCACAGGAACCAGAAGGTAGTAGTCGATAAGCAACATGGCAAATCGGGGAACTAGGCACATGGCAGGCTTTGTGGCTCACTGAAGTCACGCTGAATCTGAGTGTGTACAGTGTGAGTTCTGCTCTCTCTTTATTAAGAGCTTAAATTCGGCTTATTTCCAAGGCCACCACAGATGCTTGGTTATGTAGGAAAGTGGAACCGATTCAAATTTAAGGAATCGGATCTAACAGACGCTTCGATTTTAGCAAAACTGAACTCAAAAGAGCAGAGCATGCAAAGTGGAAGCTTGTCCACAGGGACGCCGAGGAGGAAATAATGGTGATACAGGTTAGTTAAAGCTGAGCTTAAGAATTGAAAATTATAATAAATCGTTTTACAAAAAATGTGATAAATCTTCAGCTGATGCATAAACAACAACTTTGTTTATTCAAGTTCTCATGTATTATCTTTTATTTATAAGCTTATGTTATGTTACGGATACTTGACACTTGTTTTATATGAAAAAAGTTGGGAGTTAATTTTATTCTATTCATATATCCTCTGACACTATGTGAACAAAAATTCCATATCATGTCGGACCTCGGACTGCAGATTGCACTCTCACAACTCAGTCCACCATTTCTGAAGTACGCCTTATCAACTTAACAAACTTCGCGCAATTACTCCGTGTTGTTTTATGAGTCACAATGTCTTAAGTCCATAGGCCGAGACCTTAGCGTTCGTCCACCAAGATCACGCTATTATTCTGGCTCTGTTCCAAGGAATGTGCTGTCGAGAACGTTAACTGCATTTGAAATTCTAAGAGTTACCATCGAAAAATGTACTTTTCGTAGATAAAAGTTAATTAACATTCATTTTCCCTTCTACCTCACCTCATTACGAATATCCAAAGCATTTTAGGAATGCCGTTTTCAAAACACAGGGTGAACATTTATGTGAATCTGCTTTCTTGCCAGAGTACTCTGCCAGGGAAAAGTCATAGATTATTTCTCAATACAAGAGAATTAAAAGATTCCCATTGATGAAATCAATATTTTGAATTCGACTTCAATTCCGTCCAGCTTTTTCTCAGACTATCAAGGGCCTTACTTCAACTAAGTTCACTTCATATTAATTTATTTTAAAAAAGAAAAGAAATTAAAATTTTTAACTGGTGCAAGAAATGTTGTGTACAATGCTCCCATAGAATTTTTCAGGGATAGAATTCATCAAATGCATGAATCCACTAGAAAGTTCTTTTGCATTACCTTTCATGCATATCACATGCATTTCTGCTTGTTGGAATTTATCGTTTTAAAAATATTCAGGTTGACTTTAAAGAAAGAGTAAGATCATCAACATCTAACAATATTTCCAAATAATCTAGCAATATAAAGAGGTGGGTAGAACTTCCCCCACTAATTATCAGTTTTGCTATCAAAAATATTAAGGAAAGACGAATTTTAAACAGACATTTTATAAATTTTCTACGATTCTGAAATATGGGAACCCAACTAGTTAAAATTCTTCTCTCATCGCAAAAGCAGAACATTCCAAAAATGTGCAGTCTACCAAGATGTTTAGTTGGTGTTGGCTTGATTAAGCTCAAAATGCTCATCACCGGCTCAGCGCCACTTGAGCTATACAATCGCGGCAATCTAGTGAAATGGCCTTACGTTGACCTGATAATAGCATCGCATTGTTAAACAGAACATCTGAGTACCCTTCAGATAAGTGCTTTTACCCAAATCCACCTGGCCAATTTGTTTACCGATAAATCGTGTCACCATATGCCTACTACACCTCCATTTACTGATTAACGCACTGCGTGCAAATAAACACCCTTTTCGGTCGCTTCCTCTTCTTCTCAAGCTCAGGAAGGCTTAACGTATCTGGAATAGACGAAACATCTTGCAGATTATCAGAGTAATTGCTCTGTCCTGCAAAAGGCTTAGTGGCCCTATTGACACTCTCTACCCTATGGACTGAGCATTGACCCCGATCTAATTGTCCAATTTGTTTACCGATAAGGCAGGTCTTAATACTGCCTTAATACTTCTTTACACATCTCCAACAAACACTCCGGAGCCGAAGTCTTTTCGTTTCAAAAGTCTTCTAGCAAAGAAAGCGAAACCCTCGTTATTTCTTCCCTTAAGTTATATCGGGCTGGAATGGTATCTTTGATGGAAAGAGTGGAGACTTTAAATATTCACAGTATTTTCTCCGGAGTTAAAAGCCCTGTTGATTTTACGTTGACTATAAGTCGGAACCGTCTGCTCAGCTGAGCGAATAAAGAAATTATTGTCTTTTTCCTTTACAAGGAAAGGAAATTTTAAGTCGTTAAAGCAGTCAAAGTTTAAAATTATTACAATTTGTTGGATAGGTGCCAAATGTTTATATAAATCTTGCCTTCTGCCAACGTGTGAGGAGATATTTGTGATAATTTTCATGAGGCATTCAACTTTCAACCACGCGAATTTCAACGTACACTTAATTGCACTAGGTAACGCTTGAACTAAACAGATAATTCACAATGCAGTAATTTATCTTTAGCAATCGAAGCATCTTTTAGCGTAAATTTGATTTATATTTGTTAACATTTGCCATTAGATGTGGTCTGAGTGAATGAAAAAAGTTATTCCATCTGTAGGACTGATACGCTTGTTGGACAAAGGATCGAAAGGATCTCATGATCACATTTGCTGAAATGAAATACGATTAAATATGCAGGATTGGTCGAGAGGAATAACATTATCCACTTTGATTTTGAAATATAGAAAAATGTTTGTAATAAGGAGTAGCATTGCTAAGATTGTGCAACTGAGGTTTGTAAGGTTCAGGTCATTTTCGCACACTGCAATCCCTTAAAATGTGTTGATACATTATCAGAAAACATTCCTGTAAACATTGATTTCGTTCCTTTATTACTCTGAGACAGGTTCTGTCCAGTTTTAATGTTCATGTAATGTGAAGCGAAGCTAAAGTTTTCTCGGAGACGGGTAGTTGGGGATTTATCCCTTATGAGGATTCCTCTAAATCAGAATGTGTAGAGTTGTCATTTTTACAGTTTGCTTACTCCATTGACTTTTCTATATCATTTGAGCTTCCAAAACATTGAAAAATTCCTTTTTGCAGAAAATATGTGGCACACAATATGAACCCACTTTCTTGCAAGTTCACGCAAACAGTGAACAGCAGTATATAAGACCTCCAACCTAGAGACTCACTCACTCATAAGTTGTAAATGGCTGAAACACTCTTCCTTATTCTACTTGCCTTCAGCACAGCTTATTCTAAGTTTGGTAAGTTCCATTTTTTCAGAAGTCGAATTCAGATTCAGTTAATGAGGTAAGCGATAGAGATAGGAATATGGAAAATGGAGCAAGTGCTGCGATGTTCAGTGCACTGGAGAAAATTTCAACGCAAGTGACAAATTTCAAGGCTCTAAGCTTACGTAAAGGATCCTGAGTTACAAAGTGCTCACGCTTGACAGTCGAACATGCTAATTTTGCTTGCAATATTTCAATGCCCCAAGTCAGGTTCCATTTTGTAAGTTCTTCTATATACTGATTATATATTTCAGGCATTCACGACAGCTCACCACTTCTACTCGGCAACTGTGGGCGGTGGATGATGCAGAATACCACGCAAAATGTGATGCTCATTAGGAATTTTCGAAACCTACACCAGCCTGAGACTCAGAGATTTGGTTGCTCCGTTAAAACCTGTCTTGACACAATGGTATACAGCTATTCAGGCCGTTAAGCTGGACATTTAAATACCCTTTTTCAATAGGTGCATTTATCCTAATCTAATAGTGGTCATATGTCTTGTCTCAGGCTAATGAAACATTTTCGGACAGTTGAGTCACATCTCTCTTTGTATTTAAGAACGTTCTAGCAAAGATGACAAAACTCGCCTTATTCCATCCGAAGCTAAATCAGGCTTGAAAGCTATCGTCGATGGGAGAGTGGAGACATCAACTATGCAATATAATTTATTCCAATGCTCAAAACCGTGTGAAGTTACGTTGACTATGAGTCGGAATACGTCCACTCTCAGCAGTGTTATTGTCGGTTATGGTTCCTTCGAAGGAAGGAGATTTAACAGTCAGAAACACTTTAAGTTAAATATTGCTAAACTTTGTTTGACGAGTAACCAATGTCTCGTTAAATCTTGTAAATAATCAACGTGGGTTGAAATATTAACTATTATTTTTATGAGGCAATCAACATTCTCCCACTTCAATTTTAATGTACTCTTATATCGACTAGGTAACGGTTGAACTAAATGGATACTTCACGAGGCGGTGATTTAAAGTTGTTACTAATTTAAAGGACTTCCAAATACGTTCCACGTAAGAGAAAACCTAGGATCGAAGTACAGTTTTTATTGTGAGAAACAAAACTAGCACCGGATGGATGAGGTGTTGACGGAACGCCGTCGTACGGCGTTGTGTTCACTCATTGTCGTGACAGGGCACGAATTGCGACTAAGCGATCTGTGATTGGTTCGTTTGTGTCCTTGTCCTTGAAATAGTATCCACACAGCACAGCGCATAAGCGCTACAAATGTTTATAGCAAATAGTGTTTTCCCGTATGAATTTGACACATTTAAAATTAAAAAATAACGTGATTTATGGTAGCCTGCATCCTTTTTCTCGCTTAGGCTGAAACGAAACGCCAGAAAATGATCTTTGTCTGATTTGATTTCTTGTAATGCTGTAAACGTTAATGATGCGGTTGAGTATTCGATTTCTCCCAACGTAACTCTCCAATTAAAAACCGTTCTTTCACCTTCATAACAGACATTTAGTAAGCAAATTAAAAGGTTTTTAATTAGTTTCGAGGAAAACTCTTTAACTCCTATATATGGTAGTTTTGTTTTAGTTATTATCGACTGGGTGTGGTTGCAAGGTCTCTAAACTCTCCGACTCAGTAATATTAAAATTGTACTCCTATTCATTGTAATTGGTTCAATTAAAAAATAAGCGGCGCCTAGATCAAAATAATAATAATTTTTTCTGAAAAAGGAAACGCTAACATACGTGCAATAATTGTGCTCCATAACAATGGATAAATCATGAATTTTGCGAAACTTGACCAATATTTTTGAGAGAAACAGTCGTCAGAAATCTTAAATTTGGAATGGCTACTCATGGGTACTGGGAAACTAACTACCTAGGATACTACCAGTAGTGATTTGCGCTTAAAGTAGAACACCAAAAAGCGTTCCAAGGTAAGCGGAAACCGAGGATGGAAGTGCAAACTTGTATTAGGAGAAATAACCAGCAAGTGATGGCTGAAGTGTTGCTTGCGTGCTGCCGTATGAAGTTGTGAACGCTTATTCAGGCGACAGAACACAAATCATGACTAAGCGATTTGTGATTCGTCTGTGGTCGTTAGCATCCTGTCCTTGAAAAGCGCATCCATATCAGCGCAGCCCATGATCGCAACAAACTTTTAAGCAATATTATACAGAGTTGATACTATTAAAACATTGCCTTCAAATACCGATTTCGACTGTTGAAATCTAGAAATAAACCAATATAATAGTGTTAGTGTTTTTGACAAAAAGGAATATAAACTTGCATAAAAAACCTGAAAAGCGGCCTCTTTACAGTTTTTAATGTCAATGCACGCAAAAAACTTTTGGATAAATCCTTAGAATTGCTGTCCAGTTTTTTTCTAAATTTTCCTAAATGTCGTCAACGAGAAACTCAGTATATTTGAAATGAAGGATTAGAGATTACCTGTGATTAATTACTTCGTAAACAGGTTGTGTGCGATTTAAACCGACGTATTTTAGATGTCCTTTAAATGGATATGTAATATTAGGGTCTTGTACTTATACATTATTTGAAAGATGATAGACTGAATGTATCGAATTAAGCCGATCAAACATGAATTTTTAATAATTGATCATATGTGATATCGTGACACAGAAAAGTCCTCCAATACAACTCAGTTGATCGTAAGAGCTACTAACACTTATAATAAGATTTGACTTTTCTTAAACCCAGCTCACTCGATACACGACATTACAGAAAATTTTAAGGAATGCCAAAAATTTCTTTCATTTGAGATAGATTGATATAAAATTTCGAACACTCCACATTTAGTGGAAAGTTTTACTCTTCAGATTTCAAGCCAAGAGAAGAAACAAAGCATCACAGACTTTAATTTGGTCGCCATCTACCGTTAGTCTCTTAATAATTTTTCCTTAAACAATTGCATTTGCCCTCGACTTACTAATCATTTTTCTTCCCCTTTGCCTTATAAATCACTCAGTTAAAAGAAGGGGAAAAGCCAGTAAACCAGTAATTGCCAAATAGTCTATCGAGTCTCGATTAAATTTGTCTTATGTTAAAGAGAAGAGCACAGTCTCTTCTGAAAAAAAACTTTAGACATGTTCATCGAAATTTAATGGATAAAATACTCTTCATCGTGTGCATTTTATGTGCTTTCTATAATATGCTTTCTACAGTGTACGGATATATCTATTTATATTGGTCGTTTCGTTTTTCAAGTTGTAACGATAAACCCCTGAATTCTCCTTTCAATCTAGAAAAATCCTGTTGATTATTACAAATAACGCCTACGAATTCAACCAGATAACACTGTTATTGTGAAAATGATAATTTTATATAATTAAATTTATAAATGGGCTGCATTAGATGCGTTACAATAACGGTTAGAATTAATGCACAAAATTGCAGACAAATGGCAATATCCGTGCTTCATTTTCTCCCAGCCCTCGTAAATAGTTATGATTAGCTGTTTTCCAGAACGCCTCATCACGAAGTTGATACACATAATAAGACAATTAATAGCATTTTTCAAAATGTTAGTGAAAGAAATCCTCGAATCACCTTTCGATCGGCCTTTATAGCTGACTGGCTAAAGACCACTCCACTTTTACCTCTGAGGAGTACTCAGTGTCCCAAAAAGAAGCTACCCGTCATCTCTCTTGCATTCATGCATTCGCCGCGAGAGCCAACATGCTCGTCGATTAAGGAATTTCACTAGCACTCTCATTAGGACCAACAGTACTGATACAGCATAAAAATTTGACTGAGATTCTGGAATCTATCGGCTTTATCACACCCAAACCATATAAATAAAAATAGTGTCATAAGGAGGTAATTAACAATGTTTAATGATATATTCTCTTAGGTCGTTTTAATACATAGCA
>JAUOZQ010000597.1:0-29764 GCA_030710315.1 Anomotaenia brevis
ATGGAGTTTTGTAAGCCATTTAATGCTAAGACCAAAGATAAACAAGGGGGATTTTGCCTGTAATAATTACAGTTTATCAAGATGGGTCTCTTGATTGTATTGTAAAAAATTGCAGCTATTAGTTGGGACATTGTTCAGAAAAGAGTAGAAACAAGATTAGTATCGGTGTAACCGTGCAGGGATTGGCGCCTTGACAAGATTAAATAATTAGATACAAAAATGGAAATGCAGATAAAGGCAGAGGGAAAACGTAGTCTTGGTGTTTCTTCTCCTAAGCAAGTAGTAGTATCTTCTTTAGCTGAGGCAGTTGAATTTGTTCAAAAGAATACTTTTACAAAATGTGATGCTTCTGTTGATATAGCTATTCGTGTAGGTGTAGATTCCAAAAATTCGAGTCAAATGATCTGTGGAGCTGTATCGATTCCTCATGGAACAGGCAGACAGTGTAGGGTTTTAGTATTATGTACAGTAGATAAAGAACAAGAAGCTAAAAAGTGGGTGGTGATTATGTTGGTTAGGGTGATTATATAGGAAGGCGCACAAGAATTGACAAGCCTGCATGTTGCAAAGGATGTCAGATTCAAAGAAACACTATTTACGGTACCTCCACCAACCGCGACAGTGCCCAAAGGCATGAAAATCTTTGTAAGAGGAGCAGCCCTGTAGACAAGCTGCCGGGTGCTTGCGTTCCGAGTCAGAGTGGAGTTGCGCCTTTCAATCAATTGCACGATAACCTGTAGTTCCCCAAACGTGTCTACTGGTGATTGGTGGACGCAGCTTGGTACAGGATGAGTACTCGGTTGTTTCTGAGCCCAACAACTAAAATCTTGGGACTCTGAGCCGATGAACTCAACCTCAGCATTTATACGGTGGTGCATAAACGAGACTTTATAATTCGTCAGACGGGTTTGTCAACACTCGCCCACTCCTACTTCCGCGTGCACTTTGTACGCTTGTTTGGCTGCCACTCTCTCGTCATACGGGTCATTTCACAACCAGTACAGTCAAATTTAATGGAGCAACGGTGTTCGATTTCGATCGAATCCACGGGATTTTCTGAAGCGTTCGCACTTCAGCACCCTGAGGCGAATTTGAACAAAGTGATGTTCTCACTCACCACCTATTCGGCAGAATTTTCGGTTTTAAAACTCAACAACAATGTTAATTACAACACGATACAGCGATTTCAAACTACTTCGGGTAGTGGAAATTCTAGCATCAAATAGAGAGCGAATTATTTAATTATGCGAATAGGTGACACTCATAATTAGAGAAAGCTTAGTAGCCTAAGAGGCATGGTCATTAATCAAGCCAGTATGGACACTGCACGCTGAAGGTGTGCAATTAGAACTGACCGACAGTGAAGTACACTTGACGTGAAGAAAAGGCCACAGACTGACGTGGTTAAGAACGGTCAGATTACCCGAATTCCGCCACAGATCGACACATGAGCAGTAACCTTAAACTAGAGAGACGACTGTTGACCAGACGGAGTGTGCCGATAGAACCAAAAGAATACAGAATTCAACCTAAAGGATCATCACTTTTTTATTCAAAGAAATGCACTTTTTGCCTTATTATGACCGACATCGTATCCATGGAATAACAAAAAACCCCTCCAATGTTGAATTCAGACTGCTAATGCCAATGGATATCCTACTTTATCCTAGTAGCGCTTAGAATGAGGACATTTAATAACTTCAAAACATTGGCAGTTGCAAATCTGCGCTAAAACTGCCGATAACACGAGGACTAACAAGAGAACCCGAGATTTGATCTCCCTGATTCAACCAATAAAGCACTCTAGTGGAAGTAATCTACCCGTCTGCATCGTAACTAGATTTATGCAAGCAAGTAGATGAAACATGCAGAGACGACTAAATAGCTTACACCAAAATCAGAACGACGGTTTAGTTCCATACCCGTAACAAGATGTGTTACTAAGGACCGTTACTGGATTGGCTTGAAGTTGCTACTTTAATTTGAGGCAGGAGCTGTATTACAGAATCTGGTGGTCCGACGCAGTGGAATGAAAAATACGAAATCAGCTAATATCTTCAAGAAGCTATAACACATAGTGTGAGAATAAACATACTTAAATTCAACACCACTCATCTTGTGCCTCAATCAACCACGCGAATCGCGTTGTTAATGAGTCGAAATGCGTAGCACAAATGTATTTCTCAGATTTGTTTGATTTTTGAATACAAAATACAAGTGCGAGTTTGCAAGGAAGCTAAAAAATGAAATAAACAAACATTAACTCCCGTCAGTAAATCCAGGCGAATTATCTACATGTATGCCCAAGGCCTATAAGATATCCATTCTTTAAAACATCATACGAGCTTACCAAATACAAAACTGAGTCGGCGGCTGAGTTGGGAGGACCTCAGTGGATAGAGAAAAATACCACGAATTAGAAACTTTCTTATAGCTGGTCTACAAAATCACATTTGATGGATCCGACTGAAAATGCATATGATCGGGGTCTATTCAAAGTAGATTTCCGGCAACGGGATGTTTTTAATGCCAACTGGGTCGTCATTCACTGTCGCTTCGTGATGCTCTGGTCCAACTTCTTGTCTGACTTTGCGAGTTGCGACAGGACGTCGCTTTTCTGTACAACAGACCACGAATACTTCAAATATAGAAGGCATGAGAACCACAAGAAAGATGTCAACATACCACTTCCCCGCATTTTTTAGCTCGTACTTTTGGGCAAATATCCTTTTTATCCATTAGTGCTAACCTCTTCAGAATCATGAATGAAGAAAAAGAATACACCACCAGGAGTTCTACGGCGACTTCACTTCCAAAAAATTGTATTGAAATAAACGGATAAATTTGACAAAGTACAAAAATTCGGCAATAACTTACCTGATGTCATCACTCCACCTAACTTCTCTAGAGCCTCAGTTATATAGCAAAACTCCAAGGCACGTTTGAACCCAAGCGTTTTGAGAGAAGCATCTACAGAAACAAAGGAGCGCAAAAATGGTTCAACCTTGGATGTACACCAAGAAAATAGAAAAGAGTCCTACCCACTAAACTAGTAAGTGGCCCCCTCAAAATCCGAGCAATAGCAACAGTGACATCAGCGGGAGCGCTATCCAAGCTAACACCACAATGTTCACGAGATACGGTCTTGCCATTTATACGAGGTGACAGCCATTCTTTGGCATTGAGTATTGACTGAAGTATTATAAAGCTTATTGCTTTTCAAATCAACAGAGAAACCTTCGGAACCTCGCTCGATGGTTTTGACAGCGTCCTTATGAATGATGCTTCGTAAAACACACAACCTACCGAGTGAAAACTTGTACACCTTACTAGGTATTCCAAATTATTCTCCAAAATGACAGATTTCCATACATCACTGACTCTCCTCTCAGTCGATTGGGTCACATGCGGTGAATTAGGACCTAGAAAACAATTACAACCTATCAAAACATACGCAATTTCTATGTCGGAACATCCTCCTCACTACCGGATGACACTTTACCACTTGAGAGCTGGTGAGATTCCGTAATTGGAGCTGATATGATATAAAAATCCAAAACAACTTGAAATTGTCATGAAATGCACAGCCCCAGAAACACCGACACCTACCCGCCCCAAAAACGGCCAATAAACGGTTCGTTCCACGCGCTTCGCGAATATCAAAATGTAGATTAAATTTCCAAATGCTAGGATAAAATATGGATATGCGATTTTGATTACTACTTTTAGAACAATTTATGATAAAGCTGTAATAGCTTACTTGAAGTTAGCTGGGTCATTTGACGAGCTTCATATACTGCAGGTGTGACGAACGCCGGTATGAGCGGTACTCACCTGCGTCAATTCACCTCCGATGAATACTTGACAATTTTGGGTACGTTTAATAGATTTTCACATGGTTGCTGATTTAGAGCTCAAACTGGCTAAGCTAAAAAGCCCCCGGAACCCTTCTTCAAATGATATTGTTGCTAGTGTAAGGTGCATGAAATCTCTCGTCATCCACGAAGCGCTTGCGAATGCTGAAAATTCTTATGATTTTGTGCATCCCACGACAGACTTGGAACCTTTACTGCACTCCAACATGCTCGACACCACCCGTAATATTATTTCTGAGTAATTGACATCTCAAGCAATCTCATTGCATTCATAGTTTATTTGTAATAATAAATACACAAAACTCGCTAAACTACGTGCATACATGTGCTTGTGTAGAGGTAAGTTCACGTCTTCTTCCCAGAGTTTCGTCCACGACCATGCCGGGCTGTTTTACGATCATACTCAAGACAAAGGATGGCATATCACTGGAGCATATCCATCTGAATAGCTTGGGTCCTCGAAGTACAGGGAACAGTGACCGTGTGCTTGAAGGATTTTGATGAAAAAACATTTGCCATCCATTAAGCATGATTGTCCGTGACTAGCGAGATCGGAATTGCGTTTTAAACTGTAATCACCAACCTGGCTATCGAAGCACGAAATGGAGTAATACATATGCCAGTTGTGGGGAGGGGGCCTTTAAATGAACAATTCGCCATGGATCCGAGGTCCAGAGTCGCCGGAGCGCAATTGAAGGAAACTTCTTCCAATGTGCTCCTTACTAAGTGTCGTTCGGTAGCATAATTGGCGTTTATAATGGTGCACATCAGCTTATGCGACTGTATACCTAATAGGTAATATCATAAACGATTCTGCTGTGTAGAACTGTACTACAAGGAGGACTTACGTGATTGGGGTAAGTGTCGACTACGGCTCGAGGAAAACACGTTGTTTGAGGATATAGTGCGAGGACCAACTGTCAACGAAGGATGGAGATTCAATAGCACATGGAGAAAGGAATTAGTTTTGACATCAGTTGTTGGCTCACTGTTCCTTTATGAAAAACTGCCTCCGGGTTAAGAACAGGGTTGCCTTCCCACTTTGGCAGGAGAGTTAGCTAGCTCATTGCATGCACGACTTGAGGCGTTTACGAGAGAATACCAGAACAGGAACAGTAGCGAAATGGGTCAGATTAAATGCAGAAGCAACCAACAGTTCCTTGGAATCCACAGGCAAGCCAATACACGCACTCGCAATCGGAAAACGATTTAGACGACCGACATTCGATTGAGATGATTAAAGTTAGTTGTGAGATACTTACTTAGGGCTGGAAACCGTTTGAAATGTACATGACACCACAATACAGTATTAGAAATGAAAAGCCAAGGAAGAGGGACGATGACGTACACTGCCTTCCTCGGCATCGACTTCTTCAACCTCGAATTGCCGCTTGTCAGGATTGAAGGAGATTATCTTCGCCAGAATCCAGCTTTCGCTAGCCACAAATGCTTCATCGGGGCTTTCGAGATCTGGTACGAGGGCTGCCACATAGTCACCAGGAGCAACCAAATTGCTATCTAGACTATTACTAGCTCCAAGAGTCCCACAAAGAGGAGGAGAAGGTCTACGCAACAAAACCTCAGTAGAATCAAACAATTTCAAGTTCGAAAGATGGAGTTGAAATGGACGAACTATTCATCAACGTTGCCAGCCCACACTGGGATTGATTTTGCACTCTCCTGTAACAATGGCACAAGAACCCCACAGCGCATATTTTTCGGACCTTTCGAGATTTCCATGGAAGAACGTAGACAGGTACGATATCCATGGAATTTACTTAATCTGTTCCCAACGGCCTTTATTTCGAGAATTTTGGCTTGAGTTTTGGTAAGAATTCTAAAACTGCGTTCATAGATTAATAAAACCGATACTTTTGAAATTCTTGTTTCCTTAAGCGCTTTCTGTTGTCCGCAGAGCATTTAGCCTTATGGTTTTTCGCGCTACTCCAGTCAACAGATTTAATATGCGAGGAACATTTCCGGTAGACAGCCTATAAGATGCACAAACGAGATTACATACAAACCACCGTTTCCTTACAAAGTTCTGTAGGTTCCTTTATTTTCCTGGTATATTGGAGGGTACTATGATTAGTAGTAGTGTGGCTCTTAATTGAGCACATACATCCTGACGAAAGCTCAAATTTAATGAAAAAAGACACTCTCGATTCCAAGATCCTCCCTAAATTGTTTGGGAATACTTTTTTTTCGAATAAAAGAATGGAAAGAATAAGAAAGACAATGCCAATTTTTAACCAGACGCAGTTCGGTTTAGGTTTTATAGGAAACAGGAGCATTTCTTCAGCAGTGACCACATTTTTACTCCTGCCTTTATTGCAAAACGAGTAATTAGTTGGAACTATATACCTCTCTACTATACTGTGAGTTTTCTCTCATTGCTGTCATTGCAGCTACCTTATTGCAGTTTGGGTTTAATACCTAAAGCAAATTCTGTATTTGTGCATGTATTCGGTACCTCCGGAAAAACAGAAATCTCTTGTATTCCCCTTCTTTTAAATTTGGAGGAGCAGTTGCTTGAGAAACCGGATTCTATGTGGCAATGGGTAACCTGAATGCATATCAGTGGATATCACGACTTCATTTTCTATTAGAGTGACAGCGTTTGTTCAAATAAATATGCATGCTAGTTTTCTAAAAGTAAGACAACATTGTATATGGAAAAATCCAAATGGGATTGACTGTGCTTTCTATAAGAATAATATAAATATAAATAATAATTATAATGATAATAATATCGTAATCAAATAGGTTCACCATCTATTACAAGCAGTAGAGAAAATTCGAAGAATCGTTTTCAAATAGGTTCACCATCCAGGGAAAGCAGTATAGAAAAATCGAAGAATCGTTATCAAATAGGTTCACCATCCAGCTAATGTGGTAGAGAAAAATCGAAGAATCGTAATCAAATAGGTTCACCATCTAGGAAAAGCAGTAGAGAAAATTCGAAGAATCGAAATCAAATTGGGTTCAAAATGTCACCAATCGAACGCATCGTTCTATACATTGTCTCGGGTGCATGGCTTGGCCAAATCGAATACAAACGCTCCTCAATAATGTGGTTGAGGTCTGACCATTGTGGTGGCCAGATGAGATGCTCCGCTTCACTAAAATATTCCTCGTGCCGCCATTCCTTAACAATTCTAGCTGCTGTATAGATTGGTACAGCTTTAATACTCTCTTGAAAGTGGGCGGCGTTTCCCTCCGCAAACAGTTCTTGGACAACCATAATCCCGACTATTAATTCTTCTTCCATGAAGGGAAACCACACATTGGCCGGGCAGAGAGAAAGCTAGATCACCCCCATCATCCTTTACGATAAGCAGTCATGCTATACACGCTACCAAGGCAAAAAAACATTCCAACACCGCGAGGTAGGGACACCGTTTCCTGTCTTGCCTATTTAAAGTGTATTTGAACATCCCAAACCCTCCCTGACGTGCTAAAATTGACCTACCTACCTCACCTTCAGTACTGCTCACCGTTCACGAAATACCAAAAGCAATTATTAAGAAGTAACTTCCTAGAAGTCCTTCATTCACAACATTGAAACCGCAAAGTAGCAAGTGGTTACTGCACTTTCTTATTCATTTCATCAATACAAGGTACTCAAAGTCATCTTCAATCCTTCACCACAGAAGTCTTCCTGATGAAAAATTAACAGTTCCCCTCCCCCAGCCCACCCCTTAGCACTAAGCTCGGCCAAGTTCCACCCGGGGTGACATTGCGTTATATGACGCCGATGCAATGTCCCGAATGGAACTGAATCAAATCGGCGAAACAAACCTCGACCTTCAGGAAATTGCTGCCGCTCAGAAGGTGACGCGGACTTCGCAGAAATTACCAACAGTCCATCTCCAAGAATCGAATGCCTGTCTATCCTCACCAGTGACGCCAAGATCCATTGCGATGTAGTAACTGGCAAGCCGAGACCTTTTGTCCCGCAATCATTTCGCCGGAAGATCTTCAATCACTTCCATGGATCGAATTGATCACCGACCGTTTCGTCTGGAAGAATATGCGCCATGACATTCGTCAATGGGCCAAGCATTGCCTTACCTGCCAGTCCAGCAAGATCCACAGGCACACTCGAAGCCCACTTTCTCAGTTTCCCCATGGTAGTTGTGAAAATGTTTGGGGAAATGCACATGTCGTGCGCTCCCTCCGTGTGCACTTTGACAGTCGTCCATGAAAACGGACTTGAATCTGTCTATACTTACCACCGATTCCATTCTATTTAGCAAAATATTAAAGGTTTTCTCCACACCACTGAGCATTTAGAAGGGACCATCGTAAGGTGGATGCAGTGGGAAATAACCACTCTCCAAAAGGGGCAATAAGCGAAGCGGTTAGAATTCCATATTCCGATGTTGATTGACCCCTTCAGCAAACCACAAGTTAATTAAGGTCATGGCCAAGCCATTAATAAGGCGTTTGCGTTAAGTATATAAATGATTTCAAATGTTCGGGTCACTGAGTCAGAGCCTAATTATTTCACCCCCATGAATTTATTTGTGGATGGTAAGGGGTCCATAAACGGTAACTGCTGTAGAATTCCCTTACCCTAACGTCGTTGAAAGTGCACAATGAGGTCACTGAGTCATTTAGGGTCAGATGTGACTCACCATTAGGTGCTTGAGAAACTGATTACGAGCTAAAAGAGAAAGACTGGGACGCGATTTCAGCATGGGAGTAGATTTATCTATTAAACACTCCATCTGTCGACTCGCGACCGCAAGATTATGACAGAAAAGTCGCTTAGTCTCGAGCTCTGTGACGGAAGATGATATCGCTAGGCGGGGAAATTAACCAAGGACATGCAGTCATTTGCAGTTGCCACGTAGGAGGTTCTTCGATTGTCCTAGAGATAATTGTTTGATCCCCGGATGCAGAATCAGTTGCATTACAATACCGATCCAATATTCTGCTTGCATGGGAACTTTGATCCCGAATTTCGAAAATCCGTGTCTAAAGAGGCTGTGAATTGCCCTCAGCTCGAGTGCCTCGGGAAAGTAGGCCACATTCCTTTTAGTTCTCACTGATTTTATCAACCCAAAATGACACGAGTTGCCAACTAATTGCTATATTAGAAGACTGCCTTAATTCGCACCGTTTTCACTAAACATTTTCGCGAAAACCCGCACCTTTCTAGCCATGCCTAAGCCCAGATCACCCAGTTTAATTACGGTTTTCACTAAATGAAAACTATATCGTAATCGCATCTGTGCAAAAACTTACTCATAAAATCGATGGCTTTCATCCGCACTGTTGCTGAAGTGCTATCTGGCGATTTCAACTCTTACTCATTGCAATGCACCCACCTACTATCAGATCTTGGTGTAGTGTTTAGGTTAATCACAAAACCTCATTTAATGGTTTGATCATAAGCCTAGCCAAAAATCGGATTAGTAATTTGAAAGTTCGGTGATTCTTCTCATAAAAATTGCAAAACTACCAAAATAACATAAGAAACTACGCATTAAAGCCCATTTATGTATTCATGAAAATGCAAAGTGGAACAAAGCCACAGTACAGATAGCACTAGGTAACTAGCAAGAAAGTTGCGATTACTCAGAACAAAGCATGCAAAATTGTTAAAGAAATTTAGAACAATGCGTGGAGAATGCTCAAAATGCATACTGTATTTTCGCAAATAGGTTGGTAGAGAGCAACACGTATAAGCATTTAAAAATGCAGTGGAATAAGGCCACATAGTGATGTATAAAAGTAGATTTGGCACCAATGATCGCACAGAAAGACAGAAAGGTTAGGTGTAAATGTGTTTATCTTACAACTGAAAAAGATCAGCAGCCTGATGAGCATCTCCTGAATTGGGGTTGGTGATGATTTGGGAGGGTTTTAACCGCCCCCTAGCCACTGAGACAAGATAGGGCGGGGCTCCGATCCACTCCATGTGTTGAGGACCGATGGAAATCACGAAATCCTCCAACCATTTTGGCAAGTCGAGGCTGGTCACCTTCTTCTGAAAATCCATTCCTCCAAGGCACTTGCGAATCTGATTACGAGCCAGGAGACAAAGACTTGGAGGCGATGTCAGCATGGAAGTGCATTCATTCAACAAACGCTCCATCTGTGCACGTGCAACAGTAGGGTCGTGGCGCCAAAACGTCAAATGATGCTCGAGATGCTGTGACAAGTGCCTCAGAAAATTGAGGGACTCTGGAGGCAGATGATGTCTCCAGGCGAGGAAATTGACTAGAAGACGAGCAGCCATTTGTATGAATTTGTTGATGCCCGGATGAGTGACTAGTTGGATTAGGAGACCGATCCAATTATAACTTGGTTCAGTATTTTTGAGAAAATCGAAGTCTGAAAATCCATGCCTCAGTAGGCTGTCGATTGCGGTGAGCTCGTGCAATGGCGGGAAGTCATTGTCTGGGAACTCGGGAAAGTTTCGCTCATTCTGATTCTGCTTGTACTTCCTTAGGAGATTCTGAAAAGTAAATAAAAAAGTGATTCCACAAGTTTAGTTATTTTGCCAGTGACGTATTTGAATCCAAGTAACTCAAACAAGAAAAGAAAATGGATGGATTAAAAGAGCTAAGAATGCCAATTGATAAGGAATGAGCAGAGCATTAATGCTCACTTGAGTACAGAAATTACACAAACAGGAAGTGTTAGACTGAGAGGTCGTCCACCAATCCTGAAGGAGGATATTTTACCACAGAAGCACTCAGTAAGAACTGGCTATGACTACACACTGGCATCTTCTCTCAGCAGAAAACCCGAGCCTGCTCGAGAGAAGTCACTTGAACTAATGGAGACTGACGACTTGCGACTGAAGGAATTGCGGACATCGACTGATGGTTTTTAAGGCAGCCAAAGTGGAAATCAGCTCATTTATAATAAAAGTTCCTCTTCATTCCAGCTAATTCTTCACTCAATCTCATTTTCATGCAAATATGAGGAGCTTGAAGCAGCCCAACAAAGTAGTTGCATTATATTTTGACATATATTTTGCTGAACGGACTTTGTAATGAAAGCACACTGCCTGAACATTGTACACTTTTAAATTCATTTGCCGATAAAATAAATGTTTTACTTAAACCATCTACAGGAATCGTCTCTTGAAACGCAATAATTTTCCATAGATTCAGCAGTGAAAAGGCATCTCTACTGCGTCTTAAGAAGTGGTACGATGGTGACGATTGACGATGGTGAAAGTGCTCATACACTCGGAAATGGGTCTCTCATGAATTGTCTAAAGACCTCAAGTCTCAAGTGGACATCTACTCTTGAATCTACTCTACTTTTGAATGGACGTCCAGTGGCTGAAGCGGTAACTGGATCGTTGGGCGAAATACTAGGCATCGTAGATAGTTGCGGCTTTGTTAAGGGAAAAGACCCAGGCCACAGCCAAACCGGTAAATTCATAGGGAAAATAATCCTTCGATTGACCTTATGGGATCGACGAGAAATATTTCATTTTGAGTTGCTACAACCTAGTGCAGCATCAATTGATGCTGGCAGCAATAAAGCCCTTTTACAAAATAAAGAACTGATCTAATGAAAAGCAGTAGGAAGGAGTGGAAAACCAAAACTCTATCTAATTATTCTGCGTAGGCAACTAAATAGATGTTCAGTAGTCATAAACAATAGGATAACATTCACTGTTGACGAAGTCTTTAACTAAATGCTGCATTTGATTATATGTTTCCATTCAAATTTGGACCTACCCCAAGCGTTAAAAGCATGTCTACGTGTGAACTTTCCATAAACCAGAAACTACCAATATCCAACGGTCTACATGGAAGTATCAAAATGAAATTTGATCGTAAGCTCCGGGACGTTTCTTTGCATCGTTTCGGCATTCTATAAACAAACTCGAGCTTCAGATAAGGCTAATGACACATTCTAACAGTTAATCAAAAGTGCATCTCCCAAGTCTGTGGTATTTAAGGAGGTTAAACTCAGCCTCGCCCCAGAAGTTGCTATTCAGTACGTTATAAGCTTACGTTTTACTGCAAAGTTCGCAGCAGAGATTCCTATCCAGCGCTGATCGGTTTCTAGTCAAAAAAGAAGCAATGATCAACACAGAATCGGAAGACAAAAAAGACGAGGTGACAGTCGTATCCACGGACGACTTGGAAAAACTCGAGTGGAAACCGGTCGATGAAGAAAAGTAGACAACGACACTAGAGTATTGATTAATCATATCAGAGACTGTCGTAAAATAGAAGCTAATTTTGGTATGCAATATACAAGATGATTAATCGAATCCTAGTTTAAATGTCGTTCTGGTGCTTTCTATCAATTTAAAAAAAAACAGCTTAATAATTGGTTAAAGGATATTGCTTGAATTTATAGACTAACAAGAAGATGTGATCTGTTATGCTAGGATAAAAGAGGCGAAATTCACCACCGATTTACGCGAGCCCATAAACTGACACGTGAATAACAAAAAATATTAGAATCATCACTGTAAAACTTGATATTTATTTTGAAATTTAGGTTTGAGAAAACCTATCTATATATTAAATATCTGCGATTTAAATAGCGAAAATGTAGAAGGAAGCAGCGTCAATTGCTGTTTGCATGCATGCCTCCCTCCTCAGATGTTCGCATTTTGGAGTAGCGAAGAAGTCACCGACCCGTAGGAACTGCTAGTACTCGAGTAATAATCACCACATTTCCCACACAGAGATATATGAGAAAAATCATTGGACACGACTGCTATTTAGCAAAGCTTTTACGGAGGGTAATGCAGATGATAAATTTATCTAATTCATTTGGATTGCGCCAACCGGACTAGTGATAGAGGGAAACGCGCCATGTCCAGCCTGAACGCTATTCACTAATTCCCGCACTCTAAGTGCTTCATAATGAATCGCCATCAAGAAGGAAATAAATTAATAAATCCATTTAGATCCAAAATACGTATAACTCGAAATAATACTAAATCATTTCGTTAATTCTCACCCAGTATGTACAAACAATGTTTGTGGCTGTCTTAAGTGACTCGGAATAAAATAAGGAAGCAATCGATTTCATGTTGCTAATTCTACGGTAGGGTACGACAGAATTTTGAGAAATCATTTGTGTTTGTTTTGTAATTTTGCGGCTTGATTCGTATCAGTCTGGATGTCTCATTTCACTTATCGCCAAATTAGATGACACGTGCATCCAAGTTTGAAAGACGTCTGAGAGTCCGAGAACTCATAATATTGGTGCTTACGTGATTGGATTGCATTGCGTTGTGAATGGCGGTGGGGCCGGACATGGCGCAGTCAACGCTTTCGTTATTCAGACAGAGCCGGAGTGAAGTGCAAACCCACTCTGAAGGCCGAGACTGTCCTGCCAATGTAAAGCTAATAGGTTTTATGGCATTTGCTACTTGCTTTGAAGAATGAAATGGTGATATAAATAGCAGATGCAAATGTGTACACTGAAAATTTGCATCAACGTAGCAATTTGTTGCCTCACACTAGTGGAGTAGACGGAATTGTCATAAACGAAGCGGCCCCTTCCTTAGAAGGAACACGTTTTCGAGATATCACAATATTCCTTGGCAGAACTATTCTACATTTCTTTGGCTCAGTAGTCTTGCAGTGAGCTGAATAATTTCTGCTTTGTTTCACTAAAGCATATGTGTTATTTCGTAACTGGGCAGTAACATATATTTGTGTAATGCTCTAGTTGTGGCTTTATACCTATTACTTTAGGGCATGTGAAGTCTCACTCAGATTTAGGGCATTTGACGGAGTTTAATAGTATTTTCAGATTTTTATAATCCACTAATTTCACAATTTTCTTTACTGTCTTGCTATTCTTCTTCTAGAATATGTTTGTAGAGAAAAAGAAAGCTCATTTAGAAGATAGGACTGAAGTAAAGTTAGCTTAAAACCAACTTTACTAACTTTTGAATGAATTAGTCATTCATACCATTTTTGGACAGAACTAAATTAAAGAAACTCCTACATTTTGATTCAAATGAAACGGATTTATTAAGATATATGCATTTTTCAACTCACTTTCGGGTAAACTATTGTTTTGAATATGCTCGATCGGATATCATCCAATGGTGGAGTACTTTCGATCATTTTTGATCTGCTTATCAGTATTCTTTCCAAGCTACACATGCACCATAATATCAATCTTATAAACAGGCTGCCAAATGTTATTTGATTTTGCTCTGTGACCAATGCATGCATTTCTATGAAAATTGAACGTTCTAAACATCGAGAAATCAAAAGATTCTAAGATACCGCTAATTTCCTAACCAACACTTCCTTTCCCTGTATTTGGCTTCACCTTGTATGCTTTGTGTTGAATATTTCATATATTCCACAAATACATCTATATTTTCGCCATGGGCCAGTGTTTTACACCAGCAAAAATGAAGTCTGAATCTGATACGTTCATGTTGACTTGCTCCCCTTCTAACTCTCCTCATTAACCTTATTAGGTTTTTAAGTCAGTGACTTTAGATTTGCTCTAAAATGAAAAAAAGAAATTATATTATCGACACAAAGTTTCCTTCTAATTTACAACAATACTAAAACTGCAATCCCAGAAACCGTAATGAGGATCCATTATGATATTTGCAGATTTAGTCAATTTTCTTTGCAACAATTACGGCTGCACCTTACAAAATTGCTTCTATTCACTGCTTCGAAAATTACTAATCTTTATAAAGTACACATAACATCATGATATTTTAAAAATGATTTCGATGAATTTTGTGCATATAGCATATTTACCGATTTATAATAGCTTCTTTATTCTACTCCTTTGGAGAAATAAATGAAAGTGTGATTAGTGATTTGCATTGACTAGTGCGTTTTTTAAATACGGCTGCATGTGCTTGCGATAAAGTTTATAGATAGCTGCCATAGAATATAGACATAAGAGATTTGGATACCAACAATGGTTACATACGAATTTTCTGCTCACAGATTCATCTGAACCGCGTGGACAACTTTGCTAACACTGGCATGGAACCGGTTATTTGGAGTCTTGCCAGCGAAAGTACTTGACTTATTTAGTTACGAAAAAACCAAATCTCAAACATTCTTCCATTTATGGAAAAAGAGCCTAAAGTAGTGGGTACATGAACAGATGCTTTTCGTTATTTTCTCCAGTTACATGTTCGAAATAGTAATACAAAAGACCTGGTCTCGTAGAATGAGGTACACTGATAGGATGCTACCAGCGTGGTAATTCATTGCGTTTGCCATCGTAAATAAGCAAACAAATAAATTTAAAGGTTCTTGCTTCCAACTCCACAAGTTTAAACTAGAGGAGGACCTTCGTGAGGGAGCTCACGCGAACTCAGAAAGCAGTTGGGTGTTCAAATCGGTCCACCCGAGCTGCACCCCCAACTCTTCTTTGAAACCGCCTTCAACGCCAGACAATTTCAAGGTTACATCATTCTCGAAGGTGTCCAGATGAGTCAGCATCTTCAACCCACATCCCTATTCGAAATGGAGGTTTGTGATGTACTTTATTGCTCATATTTTTAAATACCCTTGTGAATGACCTAATACACTAAATTGCATTGCGCTTTTTCCCAATAGCACATGTAGTTGGTTTAAAAAATCAAAGTTTGTGCGTTTAAGCTACATTTTAAAACTTATTTAACCTCTAAAGAACTTTTCCAAATGGCCAACTAAAGTATTGAACCTTTTATGGTGAAAAAGGATTTGTGAAAAAGCTCTCAGATTTGCTGGCGCTAAACTAAGATTTTCTCTACTTATCTCTGTTCACAATATCGTTTAAGCTCAAAACAATTTTGTGCGTTATTTTATCTAAAACCTATGATAATAATAATGATCTGATTGAGAGCGGTTAATTCTTTTCAAAAATAACCATGTTATTATTAAATTGTGTATTTGCATAATGCTCTCACCAGAAAATCGTTTACAAGATTTGTTATTTTGATACGTTGTTTCAGAATATCTTTATTTCTTAGTATTAAATATCCAAGTAATTAAAAATTTCTCTAATGTGCATGCTGATATTGTACTGAAACGGTTTCATAACGTTTGCACAACGCGAATGCTTTCAACAAAGTGTAATCACTCTTCAATATCTATTACAGGATTCACATGCTTCTTTGAAAGCAAAAAGCAACATTGCTGTTTGTGACTTGAGCAACTCTGCATTATCAAGAGCTTCTTTAACTTTAGCATTATAAATACCCCTGAAATGCCCTTACCCATTACCAAAATAGTTAAATGGATATCAATAGGAATAATTTGACCCTTAATTTAAAAAAATGTATAGATCTAATCTAAAAGGAGAATCCTAGAATAAAATCTGGAATTACAGGTATTGCAATAGATTATCATTGGGGCCTGTTGAAACTTTGATATTCGCAAGGTTGGAGATGCGTCTCACTGAATCAACAGAAAAATCTCTTAGCAGTAACAATCCTTAGATAATATCAACGTGGTTTTGTTAAAAAGGCAACATGTTTGACATCCTTTGGACCAAATCGTTAAATGAACACTTAAACTGAACTAACAAAATTACTTGTAGATTTATAAAGGTGCGCTTCAGGTTAAATCGCTCAGTCAGATAGATGCTTTTATTATTGGATATTTTAAATTCTGAAAAGCCGTCGTCTCCTAAAAATGAATAAAATCATTATTTTTTCAGAAAGTCTTAATGGCGGCAATAAACGTCATTAAATCATAGAAATATCGTACTAATTTCATCGCCAATAGCCCAGATTTAAATCATGCTGGGCAAGTGAAGTTGAGATTCCTATAAAAGAAGAATTGTGTAGCTCCATCGCTTAGTTTAAGAGACAGTGGGAATCAAGAATTACATATCCACACCTTATACCAGAGAGAAGAACACTTCATGACCTATTATACTCTTTGTAGTGGTCGAAATTCTTGTTAAGTTAAGCATTTATCAAGCACTTTCAGATCAAATTAAGGTATGCAATATTGCATTGTGATTAATCACTTGGCCCCACAGTGTTTTGATCGGACACCTATTCCTGATATTTGAGTGGCAGCAGATTGTAAACACTCTAAATTAAAATCGAATTATTTCCGAGAAAATGCTGACTCACCACTAGCATACACACTCGACTAAGATGTATGTAGTACTGAGTTTAGTCCCTAAATGTAAAAAGGAACAAAATGCTAAATGTTGGGCTATGCAGATGAAAATATAAATCCTAAGTATGAATCCAATTAGTTAGAGAGCGTTAGTTGTGTCATTTGGCGAACATTCTACAACATCGCCATGTGCTGGTGAAACTGCGGCTTAGCCAGGAAATATTTCAAAGTATTAGGCTTGGCTCAGGGTGGATATGATGCTACCTAAAGCTTCTATAGACCATCGATTCAAAAAGGTTGTTTTTTATAATTTGCTATCAGTTTGCTCTCAGTAGTTCCTGACTCCACATATCTCTAAGAAAAGTTTGACTCGTTATAATCTGAGTTTGAATATGATAATAGAATTTGAATTTAGTGGAAAATTATTAAATAAAATATTGAAGCAATTGTGAGCGCTAATAAAAACCAAATAAATAAAATAGCGGAAAGTTGGAGGAAACAATGTGAAGCTGTGTTTCTCTACGAGATTACTTTGAGATGTCAGCTGCTACCTATATGCTTTTCCAACTGACGTGTTACGTCACCGGGGCTCTGTTGGAATAACCAAAGAAGTCACTTAAGCACTCGCATAACCAAGAGTCGCGATGTTGAGTGTCGTAAGACCAGTACCTTAATTCCAACTGTTACATAAAAAGACGTTTTTGACCACGCATGACGTTTTTGGGAAAAACGTTTGTTGAAGAGCATTTTACTATACTCCTGATGCCTGGGACATACGTTTTTTATATTTATAATCCAGCTAGCATATTTGAATATGGATTTTCAATGCAGTAATTACGCTCTGGTTCACTTGTCCCTCGGATTGCAATGTAGCCGATATAATAGTTGTTTTGAGTATATTAAAGCATTGAAAAGCTTTTAAAACAATTTAAGTTTATTAGTTCCTCTGGTGAAGTTATCATGGAATGCATAATATAATAGTGTGTTATAAAGTTACTTCTATAAAACAAATGGCTTCCTACCAGATGGTTATTGCTATCAAATTTTTTGAGTAATGAAGCAAAAAAGTGTCTTGAGCTTAAATATTATTGGGAATAAAAATAGGCAATGAAAATCTACTTTTAGCGTTAACAAACCCATGCATTTCATCAGAATTATTTTTCATCATAACAGGTTCAATAAATTTGGATGAATATTTGGAAAAGGTCAAAGAGAATAAATAATTTTTACAATGTAACTTAAACCCGCAATCCATTGTGGGATCACTCGCAGTCCTGTCAACACGTAATAGTACAAATAAATTGACGTTTATAAAAGCAATAAACACCAAAATTGAGGATTTTTTCGCCAATTTACCGTGCAGACTATTATTTTCTTATCCAAATCAGCGTAGCGCATAAGAGCGACAAAGTCACATTTAGTCTTGTCAAGAAATAAATTAACGCAATAACCACTGAAATAGTATAACCGGTTTCTTAAATTTTGCTCACCAGTTTACTGGAATAGCTTATCTTTTGCTTAAGACAAACATCAGATCAGTGTTTACAGTCGCGTGCTATCAGTTTAGTTATGTGACTAGTGACCATAGCGTTTCTCTCGATAAATGCTTCTACAGCTTTGTATAAAAGTATTTTGTTTCGAAATCGATTGCTCTTCTCTCTGGTTCAGAGAATTTACTCATCTATGTGACGCGCCGATATTTAGTGGAAGCATGTTAGACAAGAATCAGTTTAGACAAGTCATTTCCGTTGCATCTACAATGACTAGATTTTCATTTGATTTCTCAAACAGTTATAGTATGCCCAGATATATCATGAGACGCTTTCTAAACACATTGTTTCGTTGCGTAGATTTTAAGAATTGCCATTTAAGAAACCCTGATTTACCAATTTCATCACAGGTTCTTCAGTTCAGATTGATTTAAAATGTTTCGGACTTTTGCAAAAGTGGTATATGAGATAGGTGTGAAAGGTCATGTCTAAACTTTTACAATAGATAAAGCGTTTCCAAACACATTTAGACCAGCAAACAAGACAATGAAGCATTTGAGAGAACTAGAGAATCTGCCTTGATTCTTCGTGGCCATAAAGCAGGGGAGAACAGGTGTCTCGCAGTAGACCGCTTTTCACGAGCTTTCTGTTTCATGAACAGAAATATAAGTTGAATCCTTATTCACTTGTTTGTAGGTTGAGTATAAACAAACAAAGGTAAGCAAATTAGTAACATTGCATCACAGAGGCTTGGTTGCCCCATTTATTCAACGGTTTCCTTTATATATTTAAAATAATAAATAAGGATTTATATAGAACGGCAGGGTTGTGTGAGTAAAACATGAAATCAGGCTCGATGGAAGATGATATTACGGAGAAGACGAGAAGACGAGCAGCCCTTTGCAGTAACTCTGGCAGAGGTTCTTGCTCCATCTCCAGAGATAGGTGGTGCAGCTCAACACATTAAAATCTCTTTATTTTGCACACTGATGCACAACAGCCCTCAAGCGTTAAGACTGAATTGGTGTTCAATTGCGTCCTAATGATAATGCGCAAGACGTACTGCGGTAATTTCGTTGGTTCATGCTTGCACGAGGAAACCTGGGCTTGCTCTATTTTTGCTTAGCGAAATGGACGGGCTGTTCTTCCAAGGTCCTAAACATCCACAAAATGAACACGGTTGTGGCTTTCGACCGTACTCCTCAGGCGATGCTATGGTCCTAAGAGAATCTTCAGAAACAACGCTGCCATGGCGAGTCGATGATGGAGGAATGCTCCTCCATTCAGGCAGTCCAGGAGCGGTAACCTGCTTGAGGAGTTGCCCTCGTCCGAAGAAGTCGCGAACACCAAGACTGGGGGGTTATTTCTGCATGAAAGTGTATTTATCAATGAAATGGTCCATCTGTCGACTCGCAAAGTCAAGGTAGTAACGGAAGAACTTCAACATGTTCCGCACTCGTCTTGATTACTTTCAGCTTGAGCACTGGGCTTTCACTACTATGAAATGGCTGACTCGAACCCGATTACAATTACACCTAACGAACCATTGGTTAGATGAATTGACAGATTTTCGAGCGAAACAAACCCCGATCATCAACGTTTTGGTCAAAAAAACGAGACCTATCAAAATATGCCGAGATATACGTACTCTATGTTACGAAAGTAGGGCTTGAAGTGAGACGGATTCACACAAATTATTCGGAAGTGAGACTGAAAGTTATGTAAAGGACATATTAACTACAGGATGTGTTAACTATACAATCCCTAAAATTCGATGTCATGACAAACCATAAATAGGATGTTCTGGTTTAATATCGAAATGGTGCTAAATATGTTCGTCCATGGTTCACTTCTCAAATACCTCCCAAATGATAAGGATTTAGTGAACTCCGCACTTGCTGCTTTAGGGACCTCACAACCTGGGCTATCACGAAAGTAGCAGACGATCACTCGTGGTTTGTTTAAGAGTCATTTTTCTCTGAAATAACAGAAATGACTGCAGTAATCTAACGACGACGCGTGTCTAAGAACTGGATGAGGTGTTTTGAATTCAAAAATCCCCTCCAAGTGCATGCATCAGTAAGCAGGTGCAGGTGTGCATACACATTCACCACAAGTGCCAATGAGCGACGCTACTGCAATTGGATAATGGATAATTGGTTGAATCATTTAGCATGCTCCAAGTAATTTGCGTAAATTGTTTGGTTCACCAAGCGAGGAGGACTGAATGGAAAGAGCACAGAAATGTTACGAAGATGAATCTTAGTCAATTCACAAAAACTGCTCGGCTGCCTAATTGGCTCATTTGGAGAACGCGACAGCCAAGGAATTTTGTCAGACAGCCCGATTGGTGGATGAGAGCTTTGCAGTGATAGGGGGTACAAATAAGCACATTAAAAACTCTATTTAGCGCACTCTCAAACACAAATAAGGCTGAGGGTGAGGAGGAGGGGGGGGCGGGGGAGGGGGAGGGGGAGAGGCGGGAAGAGGTGGGAAGGACTATTCTCCCTAAGAAATTCGCGCCTCTCAACGTCTGTTGGTAGGTTTTGTGTGAAGGCGGTGTTGGCGGTGGTGTTGGTGGTGGAGGCAACGTAGGAACACGTGGGTAGGTGTCTTCAGCCGTGAATCCAGGTAAGATGACGTAGTTTGGGAACTCACCACTCACCTAATGGGGCCAATAGGCGAAGCAATTGGAATTCCATAATCGGAAACTCGTTGACGCCTTCAGCATACTACAAGCTAATTAGTGTCATGGCCAAACAATTAATAAGGCGTTTGGTTCAAGTATAGAAATCCTTTAAAATGTTGGGGTCACTGAGTCAGAGCCTAATAACTTCACTCCAATGACATCACTACTGGATGGTAAAGGGTCCATAAATGGTAATTGCTGTAAATTTCCATTACCCTAACGTCGTTGAAAGTGCACAATGAGGTCACTGAGCCATTTAGGGTCAGACATGACTCACCATTGGGAAATGCTTACTTTACTCACATAATCTCATTTAATGACTAGGTCATATCCTTTGCCACCAATCGGATCAATAATTTGAGAGCTCGTTAATTCCTCCCATGAAAATGGCAAAATTACCAACATAACATAACGAACTAGGACTTAATGAAAATGTATGTAGTTCGTGAAAATGCAAAGTGGAAGAAAGCCACGGTACAGACAGCACTAGATAACTAGTACGAAAGTTGCGATTTCTCAGAACAAAGCATGCAAAATTGTTAAAGAAATTTAGAACAATGCGTGGAGAATGCTCAAAATGCATACTGTATTTTCGCAAATAGGTTGGTAGAGAGCAACACGTATAAGCATTTAAAAATGCAGTGGAATAAGGCCACATAGTGATGTATAAAAGTAGATTTGGCACCAATGATCGCACAGAAAGACAGAAAGGTTAGGTGTAAATGTGTTTATCTTACAACTGAAAAAGATCAGCAGCCTGATGAGCATCTCCTGAATTGGGGTTGGTGATGATTTGGGAGGGTTTTAACCGCCCCCTAGCCACTGAGACAAGATAGGGCGGGGCTCCGATCCACTCCATGTGTTGAGGACCGATGGAAATCACGAAATCCTCCAACCATTTTGGCAAGTCGAGGCTGGTCACCTTCTTCTGAAAATCCATTCCTCCAAGGCACTTGCGAATCTGATTGCGAGCCAGGAGACAAAGACTTGGAGGCGATGTCAGCATGGAAGTGCATTCATTCAACAAACGCTCCATCTGTGCACGTGCAACAGTAGGGTCGTGGCGCCAAAACGTCAAATGATGCTCGAGATGCTGTGACAAGTGCCTCAGAAAATTGAGGGACTCTGGAGGTAGATGATGTCTCCAGGCGAGGAAATTGACTAGAAGACGAGCAGCCATTTGTATGAGACGCGGTAGTTCTTCTGTTTGCCTTTCCACAGAGAATTTGTTGATGCCCGGATGGGTGACCAGTTGGATTAGGAGACCGATCCAATTATAACTTGGTTCAGTATTTTTGAGAAAATCGAAGTCTGAAAATCCATGTCTGAAGAGGCTGTCGATTGCGGTGAGCTCGTGCGATGGCGGGGGGTCATTTTCTGGGAACTCGGGAAAGTGGTGCTCATTCCGATTCTGATTCTGATAGTAGATTCTTCGGAGATTACTGGTAAAAAATAGGCCCAGTTTTGCAAAAACCCTAATGGAGTCCATTCTGTGAACATCGAGTCCATGGCTGAGGAGTCTGTCCATTTCGCTCAGGAACCGGTATTGCCGAAGTTCTAAAATCTTCTTTTGGGGTCTTAAGAAAAGCCAGTGTTCGTTCAATTTGTCGAACACGTAAGCGAAAAAGTAATCCAAAGCGGACTCATAACGAATCTCGACCTTTGCAGAGGGGTGATAAGTGGGGCTTTGGCCTGGTGGTGAATCCGTGTTTGGTGGACAGCCTTCGATTCGAATCAAGGTTTGGGGCAGATTGGGCTCGTAGCCCTGGCGAATGAGAATTTCCAGCAAGTCCCAGTGGCCTGATTCAATGACAAACATAGCGGGAGTCATCTCATGAATGAAGTCCCAGCCTCTGGATCGGAAAGTGAAAATTTGCGTTTGTATTTTGAACGGATGACTGGTTTGACGCTCCAGAAGCCGTTTCAAATCCTCAGCGCTTGCTACTTTGATGATCTCACAAGAATCTGGACGATCTTGACTGAAGCAGGCGATCTCGCTTATCTCGTTTGATGAAGTCATTGTTCTTCTAAACGGCAGAAGTGGTTGTGATATTCCGGCGACTGTGTGTGTCTGAATACTGTGGCCTGTGTATAAATACAAGTTAGAAAGTGCGGGTGTGTGCTGCGCACTCATTCAGCAGATGGACCGATGAGCAACGCGATTGTAATTCGATAATGGATAATTGGGTGATCCATTAGCATATTGTAGGCACTGTAAGGTCAAGGCCAAACTCTTAATGTGGTTTTAGGGGTTAAGCGCACGAATAGTAAACAATTAGCAGGTCACAAATGTCCGAACTCAACCGTTTTAATACGTACAGAACAACAGTAGTGCCATGCTGAGTGAACATGCAATAGAAATCAAATGTTATGTTGCGGTTTTGTTTGATTATCCGTTCAAATGTCGTAAATTTATATTAAGAGATAAATTCACATTATTATTTTTCTTTAGGGGGCTGCTTCTTAATTATTTGTTCTATTTACACAATTTGTACTATTTGGAAATATTAAAATCTTGAAAGCAACCAAATAAGTTAAGAATGAATTCCTTGAGGTAAAATTGAAATTTTTGTGCAAATTCATGTCCCCACGGATTGTTTACATGACTGCATTTATTGTTATCTCCGATAGAGAAATAAGTGGCTAGTAAGGAGTTCACTGAAGACAGCATCTGTTTATGTATTGGTGAATTATTAGTTTTTTGTTTATTTACATAGGATTTTTATGATATTTTGGAACAAATGATAAAATAACTCTTAAATCACATTCAGATTTTATTAAACCATATTTTAGTTGCAAAAGTTGAAATTAAATGAAGGGTGGTTTTTACTGTGAAAATATAAAGGGTAAATAGCGCATAGGATGCACTACTTATTCATTAAATCGTCCTAACCCGATGTGATTTTGAAAGCTACATAATAACTTTAAAGTAAACAAAAGAATCAACCTATTTTAATTTCGTAAAAGTCACCGAATAGTGGTTATTATCAATTATCCCTGGAAGGTTTTTTTATGAAAAACGCACGTTATAGCCAGATCTTTGGGACATTTTAAACAGCTTTGCTCTTGATAATCATGTGATTTTCTGTGTAGTTTTCATTGAAACTATTGAAAGTGGAATGGACTAATTTCTACTAGTGCTAGAAACACAATCAAGGGATCTTTTATACTACTTTTACTTAATTTTGCATAATTACAATCTTTTAATCTGTATATAACTGGTTGGCGATAAATTCTGGGAAACGCACTGTTCAAAAGCCACACATGTTACACAAACAATTATATGAGACTTTTTTGAGATATCGCCTCTTATCTTCTTGTATTTAAATTAATTTTAACAAGTGTTATTTGAATTGTGAGTGGTTTAACCGTCCGTGCAGTCAATGCTTCATTTGTTTTAATTAAAATATACACCGGCTATATTAGGGCTTATTAATGTTCAAAGAATATTCAATGTGAATTTCTCTCACATTGTCATAGCAATGTGGCCAGTGTTTCATATTTTTTCAGAGAAATGTGAAATAGAACATCCTGAAAACGAAATGATTAATGCAAATTAGCAAGATTCATCATGTTATGTCTGCAGTGTTTTCAGTTATGATAATATATATAAATACAAGTTAATATAGGATCGTTCATTGAATTTCCTCCCATGTTAGTGATGGTTCATCATGGAGAAATTATTTTACACCCTAGGTTATCTTAGATAAAACTTTTAAATTGTAATTCGAAAAAGTCATGACAATACTTTTTATCGCATTTCATACGAAGTTTATTTGATAGTCCTTTAGCATTTAATTAAAACAAACAGGGAATCCACGCAAATCAAAATGATCAAATTAGCGAAACTATTGTTGCAATGGTATTCTGAGTTCTGTATGGCTCAGGCGAAATTCATTATTATTTCCGTTCAGATCAAAACTGTACTATCGCTATGAGTTGCAACATGTATCACACTTTTAAATAAAAGGCCTTTTTTAAATTGCACAAATAATATATTTGTTAATAATGTCATAAAACAAGCTAAACCCTACTAATTTTCACAATTATATAAATAAATGTACAATGTTTTCCGGTAAATGTGTAAACTTATTATTGGGAGTCATTCATGCAATGGAAACAACAGCAGCAACACTATGCAATTCACAAAGTCTCGTTAATTTTCTATATAAGCAGGCGTGAGTTCAGCGGGTTCATTCTCAACACAGAGAATATGTTTTCTACTACTACTACTACTCTTCTTCTCATCGCAATTCTGAACTTGGTAGTTGGGATATACGGTACGAAAACGTAATCGACATATCTTTTCTATTTCACATTGATAAAAATTTATTTCTTACTATTTGATTATTCGCCAACAATCCAACAAACCAATGCTCTTGCCAACACTAAAACCGCAAACTTTCTCAGAGGAATTTCTTACAAAAGTAGATATTTTCGTGCACACTACCCAGCAAATGCTGAATTCCAATCAAGCTGTCAGAAGTGATGGAATTCCGATACAACTTACGTTTGTGAAACATCTGTTAGTAGGATTGAATACCACGAGTTTAGAGTAAGTGGAAGTTTCTTGACTTTTATAAGACTTTTTCCCATGTTTCAAGTCATTATATGTGCATGATTTTTTCACCTATAGAAATTAGGTCAAGTTTTGAGCAATAGAAACAAAGTGAATCGTTTGCAGGACTTGCGCTTTAATGCCGTATATACTATGATAGAAAACGGCAACCTGCGCTTGAAAGAAACGAGCTCCTACTCTGCTGTGGTGTGTGGTATCCTCCCTGGGTGCTTTTTGCAGGACTGCACCAGTTTATTTGATTTGTTGCTACAAAAATCTGCTATGGTCTAATTATATATCCTTAATAAAATTTCATTGGTTTGGTTTTCTCCAATGGCTTTTGATTGCTGTTGCACACATCCGTTTTCTACTAATTATATTTGCTTATTAGACGAAAGTTTGAGGTGTTTAATTTAGTCAAATTAATTAGTTGAAAAACGCTCTTTTGACTTTTATCCATTTATTTCCGCAAACTATATAAAAGCCTCAACTTCTGATAAATCATTTTGTTTTTATTTAATTTTTCTAAAGACATTTTATTATATATTTCACTTTATCTCCCGATATTTTTTCACTCGTCACTAGGATTCAATTCTCACTGGGGTAGCATCATTTCCAATGACATTACTATTTTCTTCCCTACCACAAATATTCACTGAGAGTTAATGAGTACCTTATAAATTTTGCTACTTCGCATAAGTGTAATGAAACTGAATTTCATTGGCCGCTTTCATTTCGAATGTAAAATAGTCAGCTCACGATTCTCATCCAATTTTTCCAACTTTTGATTAGTCTTGTCGTCATCAGGAGCCACAATAGTTATCGGTCATTTTGGAGGGTTAGACGGTTTTACCCTTGAAACTGCCAGTGGGTGATCATTGATTTCTATCAACCCAGGTCTTAACGATCTAATAAAGAATTCCATCTGCGAACCTGTTGTAGTCACGGCGCTCATCGGCTTTACTACATTTGTCAGCACTTTCAACAAGGTTTTATGCTGATTGTCGATGAAATCTGCTACTGATCGAGTTCGACCATATCGTCTGCTTGTATGCCTCATTCTCCCAGCAGCAGTCGCCTCGTGGTCTGTATGGTCTCATTGTTCCCTGTTTAAACCACCGCATTTCTCATAGTGTTCATGTATTTTCGTCATTGTCAAAACACTCAATCCTGTATTTCTGAACTACCTCTACATAAGCTTGAGATAAAAGATCTACTGAAATTTCGGTTATTTAGATGCAGCTAATATGGAAAAATGTTTAAGAACTTATCATCCATGCGCTGATGTGGATAAGCTTTTCAAGGACAGGATGATAACGACCACGGAGCAATGACAAATAGTTTAGTCATGAGTTGTGTTCCGTCACCAGAATAAGCGTTTACAAAGCCTTATGGCAGCGCAGCCTCGGTTTTCCTTACCAGGGACGCTTTGTGAGTTTGAAAACTTTGTGTACACCACTTTAGCTTCACAAAGTAGCCCAGCGATAAATAATCAATGCCGAAAAATTCCAAGGCTTCTTTTTACCTTCTTACATCTTAATTTGTTTCAAATCTTTCACGATTACAACCTGTGGGTATGATAAAAAATCTAAAACTATGGGTTAAAGTCTCCGTTGTAATACTAATATATTTTTTATCAAGTTCCCTCGTTATTTTGTGTCTTTTGTGTGCATTTAGTTCACCTAAAATGCTACTTTCGCTTTTCATTTTCAGTGATGACTACCCTCAATACCGTCTTTAGGGGGACGACCATTTTAAAAGGTCCTTTCCTCACCCACAACGTTTGAAGTCTGGCGCGAGACTATGAGTCAAGTCTATTTTGATACATCTTTCTCTTTCCAGTGCTAGTTTTGCTCATCTTATACCAATCGAAACCTAGTATTCACACGGCTACTAAAGCGTACTGTAATGCTTTTGTCCCATTGTTTGATTCACGATCTCTCATAATGTTTGGTTGAAAAAAAAGGGTCCCATTTTGCTCCTCTCTCTCCCTCCCCCTCTCTCTCCATATGAACATTGTGTTGTCCCCTTCATTATTGATTCTCCAGCGTCTGTTTACCTCAAATGATTTACTGGACCTTCGGCGATATCATTCCTCGTATCTCTTGCATGGGAGTTTAAATAGGCGCTTTTACACACTGCTGAAAGGCATTCAATGGTTTTAGCAAAAAACGTCTTGAGTAGGCAAAGTCGTTGTAGCATTCAAGGCCACTATTAGAGTACTTCGAGATTACATAGGACTCATTACCACATGTGGGAACTCCTCAATCTTTTTATGAAGGCATCAACATCCAGCAGTTCTTTCGTTTGAAGTCCACAGGTCAAATCTGTAGTGGTCTGGATGTAAGGCAAATTCGGACTAGTTTCTGGTCACTGATCCTCTGTAACAGACAGCTGTTTATCTCATTCGATGGCTCGGGAATGGGCTCTTCCTCTATTTTTCTCTTTAAATAATTCCAGGATTGTTGAGTGGGTCTTGTCAAGTTACGAGGGAGGTGTTCGAATAACAAACAGAGGGTATTACTCTTGTAGCTTTGGCGAGGCAGTGGTTGAAGGGCATTAATCAGTTCATTCCATAAGGTCTATCCGCGCTTTACAGCTTAAATCAAGCAAGATTTAAGGAGTTTTATAGCGCATAATAAAGCAGAACGCTTCCCAAATGAATTTAAAGTGGTCAAATAAAATTAATCAGCCGATAAAGTAGCTGGAAATAGTAACTTTCAGTTTATGGAGAAAATTTCTCCATGCTCCCGTTTCTATAATCACGTTTCCGCGTTGATACGCGTCCTGGAAACGCAGAAACTACCCGTCACAGCTGCCTTCCTGCGCGCTATTGAACAAAACAACCTCCCTTTTTGCTCCCGAGTTTACCATCCCTACTTTATAAGCAAATCAGTAGGCTGATTCAAAGAACATTTATTTATGCATCAAACAGTGACACGGGGAGTAGTGGCATAACCATGTACAAATAACTTCTCTTCTCTTCCACAGACGCACACACGAGCGGACAGACAGAATAGAGTGCATTCAAAAATATATATCCGCGTCTGAGTAGAGTATAGTGGGTGGGGAGTGGGGCAAATGCGATGGGGCTGCTGCTACTGCCATTGCCGTCGGTCAGTTGGCAGCTGCAGCCAGCTCACGAAGACGATTCTCCAGGAATATCGACAGTGCAATGCACCGTTAGTTACACCAACTACCGCATCGTGCACGGCGCCCAACTCTGTGCCTCTGTTGAAGAACGAGATTCGATGTGCGTTTCTCTCTTTCGTCATGGCACAGGTGCATTAAAAGTGAGCTTTTGAAGGACTGGGAAACCCGGACTGCGGCAGTTACGTTCAATTTCACATCGAAGAACCATCCCATGGTAGTCCCAGTTGAGATTGTTTAACGAAGTCGCGCCACACTGTCCAGAAACTGTATGCCTGTTTAACTTGTCCATCCAGTAAAATCTGGTGGCTTTAATCTAATCTCAGATAGATCCAACCATAACATGATTTTAATGATTTTTGGTGCTCCTCTGGAGCACATCACACTGGGATTTTATTCGATTGCCTCAGCACCTCTCGAATTGGTAATCTCATTCTGCCTCGGGGGTCGAAAAATGTCTCTGTAAAATCCCGCTTCCTACTATTACATTCAACGTCTCTCTGCTACAAGGGGATGTAGAAACTCTTGTCAAGGTCTATCCACCATCATACACAATTCTACCCCCGTCTACTGTCCAGGGATTAAATGGCTCAATGTTATAATCAATGTCACATGTGGTCTAGTTGACGGGAGGATGTCCCCTTACCTCTTCGACACAACACCTGAGGCACACACCTGGATGATTTATAGTGGAGATGATCTCATAAATGAGAATCTGACAACCACCTCCTGGCTTGTTATTTCACCGCTTGTCAACTCCAGTACAGTTTTCTTTGCTCGGTCAGTATTTCCACTACGAAACTGCCTCCGCTTGTGGACTTTTCTCGGAGGCTTGCGATGCTACAGATCATTCTTGACATTCTTGTCCCTAACTGTCCCTCCACTCTTGAGAATGTTGTAGAGGTATGTGCTCATCTGCACCCTCTTTGTCATTCCCCTCCCTAACATGGGTA
>JAUOZQ010000598.1:0-29721 GCA_030710315.1 Anomotaenia brevis
TAAAAACAATAAAGACGTTTCTTTGGTATGCTTCTAGAATAATAAACGAATCATAAATATGGAACATCATTAGGAATTGGCTTTCCCAACATCTCCCTGCACAAAATATCTTAATCCCATTTTGGCAACAGAATTCCTTCTCGCTGCTTTTTATCAGAAAATGGTATCTTAGTAATTTGAAGGTCTTTATTGCCTGCCATCATTATGGATGGCTTTCTAGGGATTTCTCGATGTCAGAGCTCAAACTGAACATCCACCAACCAGCAGCGACCATGGCCTTCTTATTTGGGTGGTTAACAATATTCATCAGCTTACATTAGACTGTTCCGTGTTGGCCATGGTAATTTATTCTTTGATTCTCATGGTGAATTGTTTTCGCATTTTATAAATTGCTTTGCAAAAATTACAATGGGGGCACTTTTCCCCCAAAAATTTAGAGCTTTTACCGGCATAGAAGTGAACTGAATTTACTTCAAAGAATAACTCCTTCAAAAATGGGTGAATAAAAGCCAGAAATCAAATTGAAAGTATGTGATAATTATAATTGATAGAGTAAGGGTTCAGACGATGTATGCAATGTAGAGCATGTTAAGCAAATTAACTTCTTTTTAATATGGCGACCAACTGCTTATCTTATTGCAGTTATATATTTTTAATATTAAGCAATCGCTTGCTAGGGAATAGTTTATTGCCTCTTTATTATAACAAGAGCATAATCTACAACTATGAAACTCTTCCTGACAATGGAAATATGAAAGTGAGCTTGGCAGGTTCTGAAACAACAAATATCAAAACTGTCACTGTATTTTATGAGTGTAGGTTAGAGTTAAACTCACAGAATAGGAATTTATTTATGGAAGCTATTATTGAGACTTAATAGTGCCAAAGTGAAGAATTCGCGATCACTAGTCATCGAGAAATATGAAATTTGCCTAACTACGTCGGAGGACCAAAAGAATGCTATCACTTTAGTCTACATTTATGGCTAAAATCTCAATTTTTGTTCAACTATCATTCAGAGCTTGATGGCCTATAATATGAAAGATAATAATAAATAATAAAGCAAGGTTTGCACATTAAGGAATGTACGATTGAGAAAACTACACTTCTAAGCATGGACACTTAAATTATGCTAAAAAATCAAATTTTCCATTTTTATAATTAGTATTTCATTTACGACTTCATGCAAGATGCAAATTTTAAATTATTTGGCATTAATCTATGGGAAAGACGTTATGACAGAAGAACATTCTTTTTTCCATTAATACGCATACAATATTGTTAAATTAAGGATGGCGTCAGTGGTTACATTTCAATTTGATTCACGATTGTCGAGAAAGAAACCTAGGTGCCAGCAGATTCAATTTCCGATAACACTTTGCACATGGCGAATACAGGTTCCAACCCTTCAACAAGAGCTATCATTTTATGTCTCCAAATAGGATGCATGCTTTTGAATGCCAATGTACTAAAATATAAACAGATAACATTGATTAAATTCTTAATTTATGTTTATATTGGTATATCTATGATATCAAATTAAGAGTGGATGCATTTCTCTTGCACTTGAGCCTTAAAAAGCTTGCAAAATAATGCATAGAATTGTGGCTCTCATTTTAGTAATTACTTAAGCGCTAGATTTTTGCAATAAATATACTACATACTGAGCTAATGCTCGATTTCCTGCCCTAATATATCAGTATTGCGATACATTATGGGGAAAATTCTACCCACCTGTGTCGATTGCCTGAATATTTGGATATATTTTCCGATTCCATAATCTTTAGAAAGGAATCCATTTAACTATTACATTGAGTGACCAATTTACACTACTACTGAATGTAATTTCAGTAAATTGTAAAGCAGCCTCAATAATACTAAATAATTATTGAGTGAAAAGCTTTTTCACACTTAAAGTAGCAGAGTTTTGTCCTTAATAAAATTAAATATTAAATAAGCTTAAAATTCCATTTTTTAAATGCTAGGTTTCGATAAACATATACGAATGAAAAGAAATCAGATTGGAATCGACTGATCTGGTGAGATGGAGTATAATGGGGGTTGATAACAGCAACAAAAGGCATTTGTATTTCCACTTCCGCTATTTGACTTATAAAAAGCAACTTAAATATTAAAGTTCTTTTTAGGCTTTCAAATGTATTGCAACATGTAGTAGCAACGGGAATCCATTTGAAAATATCCTGTTATGTAATATACACATCAAAGCAGACTTATCCCAAATACTTGTTTGATACCAACTAAGTTTCTCATGCTCAGAAAAGTCTTTGCAAACTTAGATGGGATGGAAACATATTTTTTCATAATTCAAGCTTAGTTATTCTAGGCGATACGCATTGAAAGTCCAAAAGTCTTAAACAAACAATTTTCGCGCTTGTTGTCTTCACGGCTAAGGAGCAGCCGGAGTAATGTTTTAATTAATTTTCCAGCCTTAATGAGTAATTACAGTACTGATGGACTTAACCTCCATGAATATTCCCTGTGATCAAATGGAACCTGTATAATCCTTATTGAATTTATGCAGCTGTGAACGTGTTAAGGTTAAATCTTGTCGATTAATAAAGCGAGAAATTTATCGATTGGAAAGGAATCTGTAGGATTACTGCCAGCCATGAAACACCAGGCACATGCAGAACTCCTTACTTGACCTCTGGGGCTGAACGTGACCTCCCAATTGGAGTCGTGCAATTGATCAGGTGTGCTTGAGACCATGGAAAACATTACAGATTCAAAACCCAGTTCCCATGGAAAAAATGCCTAATGCACTTAAAAATCAGAAACTTCTATCGATTATGAGCTCTGAAAATAAATTGTCATAAGGTTAATATTTAAAGTTTTTATTTGTCAAAAATTGATGGTTTGCTTCTTGGAGATATAGTAACTTGAAAACGACGAATGAGTTCTTAGTTTCAAAGTAAACTTTTGAATGCTGAGATCAGACAAGATGATAGCTATTTACATTTAAAACATTTTTTGAAAAATAACTTAAGGAACATCAATTAGACTTGATTTTACTACTTTAAATTACGTCGATCAGATCTACACTGAGAAGAGAGAGACGTAATGAAGGTAGAGGTGTAATAAGCCACTGCGCAGAACAATGATCCCGGTGTTGATTGATATTCCAAGCATCTTCATGACTTCAGTGGTAATTATGTTGATGTCAGTGGATGCAAAATTGCACTATTTTAAGATCAATAAGAGTCTATGCAAGAGTCTGTGGAGTTGACTGGCCCAAATGTTTTGATCAAATTAGGAAAGGGAATGCTTGTGAAGTGGCATTAACTCACTAGGTATTCAAGTAGTCAGTTATTTAAGACAGTTATCTTAGATACCAGTGTTGCACATCGACGCCATGAGTAAAAGAACTTCTTTATTGCATTTCTACTTACGATCTCTATTTAAAATTGCAAGAATGTGGCTATTTTTGAAAATAAAAGTGATTCCATGTCATCTTCGAACGCAAACCAGATAACCGGTAACGAATTAGTGCAAACTTATGCATTCGTTGATAGCTAAACTTGAGGATATTCATTGTATAAAGATGTCTATTCTCCGGAATAGACACCTAGATTACGCGAACTCCCTTGGGAATCAATTGAAAACCTGGACGATTTCCCAGACACCTCCAATCGACTGAAGTAGAATTTGAAAATCCCAGAGCATTGCACTCGGTAAAAATGAGCCTCATTTCAGCCTCTCAGACCTGAATTTCTGCTTGCTTACTTGCTTCCAAATTCAAGTAAGTAAATACGTTTTAGGCATTCCAAAGACAAACAAAGTTAATGAATTACTCAATTTCTCGAAATTGGTTTTGTCAATTTCTGTAAAATTGGTCTGATAGATGTAATATACAAACTGTTTTTCATATTCCCCTACTATGGGCAAGGTAAATGAAAATTTATTTGCAACCACTACGAAGTACTCTCCCGCTAGCATTTGCAATATTTGCAAATAGTACAGTCTAAATGAATCCCAACGAAGTTCAATGAACAGGATGGTGGCACCTGCTTAAATAGTGCTCCTTTCCAGAGTCTAATAAAGAATCGAAATCAATAAAGCAATGAGAAAGGCTTTATTTACCTCGCAACAAACTCAAGATTATGACAGATGGGATGATTACTTGAGAAAAATGTCAAAAGGAACGATGAGGCAACTATGGACGGTGGATGATGCAGAATACATTGCAACATTTGGTGCTGATTAGGGATTTTCGAAAGCTATACCAGCCTGAGACTCGGAGAGTTGGTCACTCTGGTGAAAGCTGTGTTGACACATGGGAATACAACTATTCAGTTCGTCTTTGAATGCGTTCATAAACTCGCCTGCGTTTCTTATTGGGAAATCGGCTGGCATTACTACGAGATCGCTGGTGCACTCATCCACACGAACGAGGTTGACTTTTCCATTGTTGCTAAAAGCGAATGTTGCTCGCAGTTTCAATCCGGTGATATTTAATCTCGTTGAGTGAAAGTTACCGTGAGCTGTAGTGTATGCCTGAAAAATGTAATTAGCATGTAGAACAACTTACAAAATGGAACGAGACTTGGGGCATTGATATATTGCATGCAAAATCATCATCTTCCACTGTCAAGCGTGAGCATTTTATAACCCAGAATCCTTTAAGTAAGCTCAGAGCCTTGAAATTTGTCATTTCCGTTGTATTTTCATTCAATGCACGGTACATCGCAGCACTTGCTCCATTTTCCATATTCCTGTCTCCGTCGTTTGCTTCATCATCTGAATCTAAATCGGACTTCTAGAAGAAAGGGACATACTTAATTTAGGAAAAGCTGTGCTAACAGCCAGTAGAATAAGAAAGAGTATTTTAGTCATTTGCAACTTATGAGTGAGTGAATGAATGAGTCTCTGGATTGAAGGCCTTATATATTGTTGTTCACCGTTTACGTGGACTTGCAGGAAATTGGGTTCACATTGTGACCCCATATTTTTCTACAAGAATGAATTCTCCAATATTTTGGTAGCTCAAACGATATAGAAAAGTCTATGGGGTAAACAAACTGTAAAATGATCGCTCTACTCATTCTGATTTAGTAATCTTCGTAAGGGATAGATCCCCTACTACCCGTCTTGGAAAAAAACTTTGGCTTAGCTTCACACTACATGAACATTAAAACTGGACAGAACCTGCCTCGGAGTATTAGAGGAACGAAATCAATTTTTACTAGAATGTTATCTAACAATATATCAAATATTTAACGGATTCCGATGTGCAAGCATGACCGAACCCTCACAAACCTCAGTTGCATAATATTAGCAATGTCACTTCTTATTGCAAACATTTTCTTATATTTCTTTTAATATATTCAATATAATATATATAATATGTTTAATATCAAAAATATTTATTAAAAAATTTCTATTAATATGTAATATAATATATCTAATATGTCATATATTTCTTATATTTTCTTATGTTTCTTGCAATCAGCGTAACATCAACCGGGTTTGTAACCCCGGAGAAAATAGTGTGAATAGTAAATTCTCCACCCTTGACATCAAGTATATCATTTCATCCCTAATTAACATAAAGAAAGAAGACTTTTGAAACGAACAGGTTGCATGTGATATGCATGAACGGCCTGTTTAAAGTTGTTTTTCTTTGCTAGTTTGATAGCAAAACTGATAGATTAGGGAGAAAATTCTACCCATCGGTTTTGATTGCCAGATTAATCTAACTCTCGCTTTAAAGTCAACGTGAATATTTTTAAAAGGATAAATGTAGTGTTTACGCGTTGCGCTGATGTGGACACTGATTTCAAAGACAAGGACACGAACGAACCAATCACAGATCGCTTAGTCCTTAAAGTGATAATCATTTTATAAATTCCAATAAGCAGAATTGCGTGTTGTATGCATGAAAGGTCATATTTTGCTCTGCAAAACCACTTTCTGGTAGTTAATTGCATTTGAGGAATTCTAACCATGACAAAAATTCTATAAGATTAACGTAGCATACTAACCCATGTCATATATTATTTCTTTAGATAGCAAAATAACTACTATGGAATAAATCAATTTCCTAGTAAATGTGCAACTTGTTGCCAGTAATACTATGTGCAACATTTACCAGGACTGACTAGTTATTAATGTAATCTTACATTTTATTTAGAATTATTACATTTATTTAGAATTATTTTAGAATTTAGGTTAAAAACGTTATTAAAACTTGTACTACATGCTTAAATTATAGAAAGGCGAACTATAAAGAAGGAAGGAAGTTAAGTGAAGGTTAGTGGAGGGTAGAGGATAAAAATTCACAGGCGTCACGACATCTCATGGTGATTTGCCAATTAAGAGCAAGAATTTAACTTGAGAGACATAAAGTAGTTCAGTTTGATAAAACGTGCTTTAGCATTCAGGATCTGTTTTTCTAAGAGGGTAATCGGCTGGCAGTTGTGTTCAACTGCTTACTACAAAGAAAGTGATTTTGGGTATGGAAATGTTGCAAATGAAATTAGCTTCTAATAAATTTTAGGACAAGCAGACCGTAATCCAGGACCCTTAAATAAGCTTAAGAGCATTAAATACGTCACTCCAGTTCCTATTTCCATTTGTGCATTGTAAACAGCATTACTTGCAGCAGTTCTATTTTTAAATATAATTTTTCTTTTCCAATAAATTGATAAGAAATGATCTTAGTTAAGTTAAAACCCTTATCGGTCTGAGAAAAAGCCAGACGGAATTAAGGTCAAACACGAAATATTGATTTCATCTTGAGGAACATACCACAGGCAGAGTAGCCTGGCAAGAAAGTAGGTTCACATTGAAGTTCACCTCTCGTTTGGGAAAACAGCATTCCTAACATGCTTTGGATAGTTATAGTAAGGTGAAGTAGAACAGAAAATGAGTGCTTGTAGACCTTTTTCTTGAAAATACATTTTTCATTTGTGACTGTTAGAATTTCAGAGGGAGTTAACGTTCTCGAGAGCAGATTCATCTGAACTGAGCCAGAAATAGCGTGGTCTTTGTGGACGAACGCTAAGGTCTCTCGGCCCATGAACTTACGACATTGTGACACATAACATATTCTTGTGCGTGCTCTGAAGGCAATTCAGCTACAGCACTGATTTCAATCGCGCATTTATATGAGATTGACAGCGTAAATGACGTAAGGTCGCAATAAAGGCACTTTGCCAACAACTTTGAATCAAAATGGAGTTTGTTTTTGCATATCTCGAAAGTGTCTTATTCAAGCATACCAGTGAAATGTTTCCTAAATAAATGCCAGGTAAATGTATTTTTGCAATTTGAAGCACATTTCCTATGTTCTGTGCATCAGCATGAAGATGAATTCAGGTTAAGCTACATTACGTATTTTCTCCACTTAGCTACCGGTAGTATCTTCAATGGAAACTATTGGCATTTGCATTAACCAATGCCTATTTTTACACAAATCCGACCATTTTAATTAGCCCTTCAGTAGAGTGTTGGTTGATGGGCTCATGCGTATTTCATACACCCATTTTGAGAAAAAAAGCTTTATAAATCTTAAAGAGCGCTGACAATCGCATTGATCGTTTCTATTTTCTGATGCAAATTCAATGTTTTGTTGCAGAACAATTAAAAGGAAACTGCATTTTTCTACTCCTACATTTGGAACTTATGTATTTCCATTGCTTAAGTAGTTAATAATACAATACACCTGTTCGTATTTCCATAAATCAATTATTATTTAGTCAGCGATGCAATAGGTAGGATGATCAGAATGCTTTACGAAACCTTCTGCACAACAAATCAAACTTTGTCAATTTGTGTAATTTACAATCACATTATGCAAAATACGACTTTGCTTTAAGTGGCTGCTGGATGTGATTCGCCTATTGAGGATTTTGTGCCTACTCTCATAAATGTGGCAAGACGGTCGTCAAAACGTAGGTTCTAATTATGCACTTCTAGTATATGCAGTATTATAAAGGACAAAGAGTTTTATTGGTATTTGATTGGCCACTTGGACCTACGAAAAATTGCAACATTTGGTTGCACTCACCTTGGATAACCTGGTGCTCTGATGATCCGCCCCTTTATTTTCATAACCATGGTCTGAATTACGTGTATTACTGTTTATTCACAAACTGTCTATCCATTTTCAAAGTTATAGGCTACTTACTTTACGTATTTAAAACGGGGTGCTTATGGAAATTGCATTGATGTCAATTTCTATTTTTATGATAAACCATTTTAGATGCTTTAAATCGTACTTATCAAAAGAAATCGCTGGGATTTGTAAGGGAACCCAACACAATGACTTGGTACTTTGATAAAATCACCCTTGAAAATTAGTCAAGTAGACGCGTATTTTGAAGGAAAAGGCGAAATCCTTGTATTTGAGATATTACTCAGTTGTCGTGTAATGACCTGTGTTTCGTCAGTATCTGTCAAATAAGGTCTTCCTATCACTTTACCATGCAGCAAATGCCTAAGTCATCACCCACCCTTCAATGTTATCCTAATGAACTTGGCAGCTACGACATCCCTACAGTCTATTAAAACAATCCTGTTTTTTGCTGGTGAATAAGCCTCACTAATTGACTAAAATTCATGCATCACCTTTGGTGACCTCTGGTATCAATGTCACCGAACTTTCACTGCAACCCTAGGAACTTCACAGTTCAGATTATAATATTTATAGCGATTTCTCCCTCAGGAGCTTTCAAAATCTGATTAGTGGAATCTTTCCGCTATTCCTTTCCACTTCGTGGCTAAATTTTTAGGTCTATGCAGCGATTTTTACTGCAAATTTGCAATATCATTTGATCGCTTTCCCTGAGGAAAAACCGTTATGTACATCTAATTTTAACCCAGTCGAGCATTAGCGAAATTCGGACACTCTTGTATCTTGAAACTCGGATAAAACAGCTTCGCAAATGTGACGACTGGGTACTTATTTGGATAGAGAAACTGCAATCGTATTCTGTTTGTATCACACTCACTGGGTGAGAAGTTGAACAAACCTCTATCAGAGCTCGTTTATTGGCAGTGCGTCTCGCTGCCTCAATTTTGCTGGTTTACATGTTAAATAGTGGTGCTGCCTGCGAGACTAATGACGTCAATGACTGCAGCAATCACGTCGCATGCCACTCCAAGCTAAGTCACACACTGCATCACACTAATGACATCTCTTATTCATTGGGATATATGTGGTAATGATGAAGCATTGGCGAAATCCTTTCGGTATCTAACTGATCATTAATCTGTTGGACAGGCTGTAAATTGGTGAAATCAGCCGATTTTCAGACACACGAAATCCGGATCAATAATTTGCTCCATAGCAATTTGAAAGCACATGACGAGATGAGGGAATGGAGCCGTAAGCAGTCACGCACAGCAAAGCAACCGCGAATCAGTTGAAGTTGATCGACTTGACGTTTCATTGATTCTTTTGCTCATATATCGATCACGAATTCATCCTTCACCAAGTGGGATTGCTGCATTGCAAAGTGAGTACAATTTTGATCTAATAAAGGAGAAATGAATGTGCAGTTAGTTTTGATCTTTTTGAAAAGCAAGAGAATTGATATTTTGCCTACTCTACCTTCCAACAGGATTGTTGAATTGTGCATCGCATGCAAATTACAAATAGGAACTGATAATGCAGCAAACAATCGCAAATTAGTGCAGTATATATGGCAATCGGCATTTTGTTGCCTGTTGAAAGTTTTGAGTCCCCGGAATAACATGGTTTCGTACTAGAGAGAGGTGAGGTGAGAAGATTGGAATGTTTATTGACAGCTTGTAAAATGATTAATGCACTCAAATAGCTTTATGAGGAAACAGAACAGTGGACGAAATGACTAGGACCTGGATTGGATCTGGATGCTTAAAAATCCCTTGTAGTTTGAAACTTCCTTCGAAGCCAATGGAGGTAGATATTAGTAGAAAAGATCTCACTTATGCTAGACTACAATTTCCAACGTTATAAATGCGTGCATTTCACATCACGCCAAAAAATTACATTCATGTGTGTTTTTGTTTTCACTTGTTTACAATAATTGTCTAAGCAAAATAAATTTGGTATGCCATAAAATGTACGTCAACTAACAAGGTACGTATGTTGTCTACCCATTATCAGGCTTACATTTGCGATATTTCAACCACAAGTGTTGGGTTAATTGAAAAGCTTAAAGTCTGCATGCCTAGTTGCTCGTCGATAGACGAAGTGATCAATGGAGATATCAAAAGGCCAGAACCCCCTGCCGATTTTCTGCTGTCATCATTGCCCCCGAAGTAGATTATTTCCGTTTCTTCCTAAATTTCAGTGCCTTTACGATAGGTTTTTTATGTAAGACTTTCATTAGTAAAATATATAACGAGTTTTAATACAGCGGGATAAACATACATAGTAGCAGGTATCGTTTAAATCAAATGGGCACTTTGAAATCTCAATTAACAGGCAGCTTTTACAACTTTAGAAGCACGGTTAGCAATAACGCAGTCCCTCCAAAGTTTTCCACAATTTCTTGTAGAGGTTCATCCAAGGAGGGACCCTAAATACAAAGCGCTTCTCGCACCTCGGAGTGGGTGTGTGGGCCAACCGGAAAGAGGACATTGAAGCAGTTGTCCACGAAGATGTCGAGAGGCTCACTGTCCTCTTATTCCAAAATGTCCTGAATTAAGGGGAAGGCCATTGTGACAATGAAGACCTGCTCTTCTATACTGGCCCCATTGTAATTTCTTTCTGTAAATTCGCTAGAATGCTAAGAACCCTTTCCACTCTCTATTCGCGCTCTTCTCCCTCCTCCTCCTCCTGTTTCCCCAACTTCTCTTCTTCCAGCATGAAGGGGTTTTCATCATTCATGTGGTCTGATTTTGAAGGATGACTTCTCTGTATTAGTGAAACAGTGAAGTAGGAAAATATAGTTACTGAAAACGGTAAATAAAGGGACAATAAACGAATATTTCGTATTAACCTAAAATCCAGTTGTAATACTATGAACATAAAAACATATAGAGTTCAGATACAATGTTATATCTCTACTGGATATCTTTGCCACTGATTGAAAGACTACTCTAATCTATTTTAAGATGTCCATTTGGTTTATTTGATAAGTCTATAAATTCACTCTTGAGAAATAGCTATCGATTTCGTAAACAATAAATGATACTCACTTAAAGGTGTTCCGTTTGCAAAATGAGTCAAAATGAAGTAGCGATCGATTGATGTCAGAGAAAATCGATGAAACTTCATGTCGATCAAATTTCCCTCATTGCTATTTGCGTTTTTGTCAGTCAGTGAAATGCTTCAAAAATGAACGGTCGCATTCGTAAGGACACAAATTATTCAAATTGTATACTGCTGTTATTTGCAAACAAGCATTCTTGAATTTAATTGCATGCCTCATTACTGACATCAAGAGTCCAAAATGTGTGTCTTTGAAAGAATATTTTGCAGGGAATCTCTAAAAGAAATTGATTGCTTTGTTGTAGATCTTAAGAACTCTTTATAGTATTCGAGAGGGAAACCGGAAAATAGTGGACTGGTCGTCTGGGTTAACCAGAGTCAGGACATTGGGTGAAACTGATTGTCCCGCAATCCCAATATGTCCTGTCGGAGGAGAGGACATGGTGACAATAAAGACATGGTTAACTATGCTGGCTGCGACATAATTCATATTAATATTATTTTTATCCTCAGCTATGCTACATAAATAAAAAAGTTAGATTATACGTGTTTGCTATTCCATGAAGAGTTCCACTTCAGATACGTAGCTCGTGGTAACTGCAAGCGCCAATTCAACAAATTGTGTAAATTCATCACCGTGAATTAAACAACCTTAGGTGTAGCTATTTAATAATTAAATAAAAACTTTATATATTCCTAAATGGAAAATATGGTTTTTATTATCTAGAATTGCAAAACTTCTCCCACTTTAGAAAGATTCCTTCAAGAAAGGTACGGTTAGAGAGACGGAAGTATGGGAGGGCTGTGTTAGCCTCTTGAACTTGGATTCGAGGAACAGAGCATATTGAGTTTGAGATATATGAGAGAAATAATGAGGGCAACGGATTACTAGAATCCGGGATGTCTTGCTGGCGGAAGTCTAGCCTTTTGGAAATTTTCAATAGTTAATGGCAAACACTCTATTTCCTCTATCGCATCCATTTTCCAAAATCCGTTTCGTTCGATTGACACTCTTAACATATAGAAAAAGCTCTGCTATGGTTAAGGAATATTTACTGTGACGTATTGAGGGTAATGGCCAATTTTTGTCAATGGGTAGATTCAATGATCCAATCCTCGTAATGAATATAGCTGACATGCTGAAATGTTGCGCTGCCAACCACCTGCAGTCGGTTTTGCTCCCAGGGGTCCCGTTGGTACCCCTGCTCATCCTAATTTTGATTAAGTGTTTGTTTCATCTCAAAATTCCTTTGGTCTAGTGATCGATATTCACAATTATCATCGGCCAGTCATGTCATCAATAACGACTTGAGCAAGTAAAGGTGGTGTAAATTAAGTTTCGTTTTGAATAGTGATTACAATTTGTTATGTTTCTGTGTGCACATGAATTGAATTTTAACTATTGTACGAGTAAATGTAGCGAGTAGAGTTCGTCAAAATGTTTTAGGTGAACTTAAATATAAATCAATTTTCAATTTTGAAATGATTCAAAATGGTTTAAATATTTATAAGGTTCCTTCTCTATCCAAGTCCCTAAGTTTTTCCCCTGTCCTGCCAATAAATTAATGTTTGGTAATAATCCTTAATGCTATTATTAACATATTACAAAAAATTTCTTTGAATCTCCATGAAAAATGCATTTTGAAACAACGGTGTGTTTGGTAGGATTCTTTGTGAATTTAAATTACTGTGTTCATCCTTTGAAATATATGTTGTATCGATATCGTGCAACTTCATCAGCATTCTCTTTATCCAGGTGAAGCATGCCATATGTTACATAAAGCCTAATAACTTATCTTTATTTGAAAGAGCCAACTAGTCATAACTAGATAAAATACTATTGGATATCGTCCTACAGACACAAACGACCTTTGTGTAGTACCCCTAACTCTAAAGGCGATTGTTGGCTTTTGGAGCAGCAGCCTCGAATGTTCCCTGCCCTAGAAGTATGTTTTAAATCCTCCAACCTGTACGATATTGATAAGGTTAGTTTTACTTGTAACGAATAAGAATTTACATGCGGATTTTTATGCTCTTGCGTAAAAATGTTTACTTTATGAATGGTTGCTATGGACCAAGCATGAACCATCATATTTTTCTTCGGGGTCATGTAAGACGTATGACTCATTATATTATGATTTCTCTTAATATGCTAATGCATGCATGAATATAATTATATACATTAATCATTCCTGTTTTAGTTTATTGAATGTTGCAGTACCTGTGTACTGGCCCTTTATTAGGCCACTCTTATTCGGATCTGGTCCATACCATGGACACCTTCAAAGTTATATTGACATAACTAACATGTCATATTTAAATTGTTACTTTTCCATCAGTACGAAACCCAACGTCTTTGAAATTTCGAAGAGGCATCCTGCTCCATGAGATTACAAATTAAATGACCATGGAGGCGAGTATGCAGAGCAACGTGTTAATTCCTAGCACAACAAAAGATGGATAAATTTAGGAAAATTTAAATAAAAAAGCGTCAGTATCATGTGCTCAAACGGGAAGAAATGTATGTGTGCATATTTATTGTGGATGACTACAATACTAAGCGATTTGAACCGTGATGGTGACAAAACAACTCACCAGAGTGGATATAACTTTGCTTTTGCCATCTATGAATGTCAATCAAAGTCAAATTTCTTTTCCCTTAATCCAAACTAAAAAACCGTCTATTGTTTAAACAGGGCGTCTTCATTGCACCAGCTGTCGTCGTCTCGGCCTCGATTCTAGTATAGAAACTATAAAAATTTAAATAAGCTTAAAATCTTTTCCCCAAAGCTAATGTCAACTAGTTTTAAAACAAAAAAATAAACGAAAGGGTACATCAATGATATGCGAGACTCCTATGCTAGCACAGATCCTTTGTCGTATGCTTATGGGGGTATATAGGCTAACGTTAGCGCTAGTTATTGCTGCCTCTGCTGTGGTTTTAACTGTAGTAGCGAAGCTTGGCCTCTTTTGAGCTAAAGTCTTCCAGTTAGAACTGCTTTTGCGTCGCCTATTGCTGCCCCCTGAGTCTACTACCTCTACTAACGCCATAAATCTTCATTCTACGGTTCAGTGAAGATTTAATTCTAGGACGATATTTTTAGAAATCTCCAAAGAATACCCTTTACTAACTTGTCCTCCCTACCCTCCACCCACTGCGGCAGCTTTCTATCTTCATTCATGAACTGCCGTAATACTGTTTCAAATTTTGCATCGTTTATATTAGATATTCTAGGTTTCTTGATATCAGGCATTCGCAATAACTATGTAAATCGTATTCGAAAGAGATTGCAGCCTACAAGTTTACCAAACTATTCATAGACGTACCGGATGAATTTGCAAATCGACTACTATAAAATTAAAAAAAGCCGAGGATGCTAAGAAAAAAAAATGATAAAGATTGGTGATTTACTGACATTCCGGTAAATACGTCCGACGACATTTCCGAAACGTGGAATCAATGACTTCAACATGGGTCTATCTTCAGGATAGAACTGATATTGATTACTTTTAATATCAAATACTCAAATGGGAGTTTGCTATGCTGAGGTTTCAAGTAAGCCAGATGAAAAGGGGACATTCGATTAGAGTCCTGCTTCTTGGTTACAATACCGCAATAGCACATTTTTCAAGAATCACGCAAGGTGGCATAAAGCAGCATAAGACAGTTAAGATTTAGCTCCAGAAGAAGCAAAGTATTTTATCAATCTTATTTATTTTTTGAATTTACACCACGTTCTGAAACCCGGTCCCAAAAATTACTTCAAGCATTTGGGTCACGAGACATCAACTTGAATATTGCATTGATCTGCTTCACTACTAGGTTGAGAAACAAGTCAATTCATATAGTTTGCTTCTTGCGTAATATGCATTTCTTACATTTCATGCAATTGCTTATTTAACTTAGGAAAAAAATTCAAAAGGATCTTTTGCAATGTCATCAAAATTGGCAATTAATGCTGTTCCTCATATTTGATATGGTGTAACCACAAGTTGCAGGCCTGTAGATATTTGCTAAATTATTGCGTTGGACCAAATTAATAGATTTCTAAGAGTCCCACTGTTACCCTATGAGTCAGATTCCGCTTCTTCCTGGAGTGCTGCAGTTCACTACAGCAAATTAGTATGATCCAAATTTTCAGATCACCTTATTTAATTATTTTCCCTATAAATACAAATTGTATCCCCATGCTTTGGGCCAATGAAGGGAAATTCATCGTCAAAAATGCAGCAACGGGCTTAGTCGGTAATGGGAGATAGCTTAGTAGCTATTCCGACCGTGTTATTATTGTTAAATACTTCTGCGTGATGATGTGAGATATATCAACATGGTTAGTCAAACATGCAGTTGGGTTATATTTTAACAAGTCACTTAATATTTCTTTGAAAATTTTAAGAATCGTATTTGCTCAATTTAATCTTTTAAATATCATGAATGAGGATGGATATGTATAAATTAACTGGAAGAACGTATCACTCCCCATTTTACTACATATTTATTGGAAATTTAGCATCAAGGTAGTTTGATTGGCTTCGCATCTGCAATACTTTATAACATTGTAAGCAAGGCACCACTTGAACTTCGATTTAAAATTTAGCCTCACAGAAGCTCAATCTCTGTGAAACGATCTTCTACCATCAGCAGCGTATGTAGCAGTTCACTATCGCATACTATTAACTCAAACAGAGTCTAAGTCCAGGTCATGGCTCCTTGTAGCTTGCCGATTCAAGCTGCGTAGTTAGTACTCCGATCCTTCTCTGCTTCACCTTGCAATTTGCCCTAATGTTAGTGACGTTCCTAGCCACCAATGCCACCTCCACTATTACGTATTATAAAAGCTTCCAGTAATGTAAACCGAATAAGATCGACTCAAACCTATCTCTTACTATGCAGGTATAATGAAGGCGAGGAATTTGCAACTTTACGAGCTGCAACAACCGGCAGACTTAAGGGAACAGTCGATTTTTGAGTACAGGGTATGAAAATGGGGTAGCACGAGATGACCCCCATTCAAGTAAGCACTCGCTGGCCTTTGAAGCTAAGGAGTTCAGCACGTGACCCAAAGAGGCGACTAACTATAAAGGTGCATTCAGACTCCCTACACAGGGTCCACACAAATTTACACAGATGTCAGTATTTTTTGAGACTATGTACAGACCATTGATTTAAACCGTTTGAGAGGAAAAATGATTAATTATGTCGGAATTAATGTGCAACTTGTTCACTTGTTTTGAATCAACCAAAACCCCATTATTCCTCTCCATCTAAAATAGTGGTTTGAAAATCAGAAAAATCAGATATCATAAATTTTTCCTGTTTTGAAGCAGTCTGCACCATTTCGGCTATGCGTATTTACTAAAATGCTTCTAACTTAAATTTTGACTACTATCACGCCATCCTATACGTTCTTCCGTATTGTGTATTTTTTGTGAAACCAAAGAAAATTTGACAAATCCTAAAATTTTGAATGGTTTGAATAATATTGTCATAATTATAGGCATTTTATCTGAATAATATTAACATACCTAACAATTCGATGTAATTTGGTAACTTGGAAATAATAAGGATCATTGTAGACAATGTTTTTGGCTCAGAAATTTCTCAAACTCGACTTGGGTCGACGCCGTGCCTTCCCCTTCATTGTCCTCATTGCTGACGTTCACCAGCCCATCATCGGTGCCGATTTCCTATCCGAATTCAACTTGATTGTAGACGTCAAAAATCGCTTACTGGGTGATAATCTTACTTCCCTCAAGGTAGCCTGTGATACTAACGCTTTGTACAAATCGGCCTGCAATTCCTACACCCCGTCAGTGACAGTTTTTTCTTCATTCTCCGTGAATTTTCATCTCTATTCCAAGCCACTCCTGATATCACGGAGGTCAAGCACGAGTAAGTGTTTATATTTACATTTTGCAGGAAAATCATTCATTGATTTTGCATGAAAAAGATGCATTTTCGAAACAATCGTACTTTTTTATCGAATTCCATGTGTATCCTAAATTTCTATGGGCATCTTCTAGAATAAATAATGCGTCGATACTGTGCAACTTTAACAGTATTCTAATTATGCAGATAAAGCATGTGATAATATGGACAAAGCATAACAACTTATCTGGACTTGAAACAGTCAGCTAATTTTAGCTGGATGAAAGTCTATTGGGTATCTTCCTATGAACACAAACGACCTCGGTATAGTGCCTATTTCTCCAAAGGCGATTGTCGGATTTTAGAGCAGTAACCACGAATATTCACTGTTCTTGCGTCAGATACTTGAGTACAAGCTTTTAGAGCATCTTTTGAATTGTTTGATCTGAACAATTTTGATGAGGTCACTTTGCTTGCAATGAATTGGCAGGCTGATTTTTCCACGCTTTTGAACGATTGTTTACTTTATGAAAGGTTGCTATTATCTAAATATGAACGACCACAGTTTTCGTCAGGGTCATGTTAAACGTATGACACATGACAAAATATTTGCTATCTCCGAAAAGCATAAACAAACCCGCATATAACCAGCACACTGACACTTCAGTTAAGGTATTTTTCACTAAGCATTTCTGGTTTAGTTTAATAAGTGCTGCCCTACCTGTAAACTGGACCTTTAATATGATACTGTTATTTTGATTTGGCAGATATCAAGGACGCCTTCAAAGTTATTTTGACACTGCTAATTAATCAACATAAGTGCAATATTAGGTTCCGTCGGTCCGAAGTCCAAAGTTCTTGAATGTTCGAAGGGGCATCTAGCTGTCAATACGCAAGTGAGGTTACAAATTAGATGACCATGGCAGCGAGTGTGTAGAGTATTTTTGAGATTCCTAGTGCAAAAAACAAGATAAATTTAAGAAACCTTAAATGAAAGGCGCCCGTAGCATTTGCTCGAACAGTAAAATGATGAGTGCGCTTATTTTGTGAATAACTGGAATACCAAGGGAAAACACAGATAACCGACAGGGAAGCTGTGTTAATGACCAGCATCCCTCTAGACGACTTCAGTATATTGTGTGTATATGGCCATTTTACCGAAACAGTGAATGCCCCGTGCTACGAATTTCATTTTACCAAAATTGCATTTCATTTTCTATAAATTATATGATTGAAGTCAATGGCTACAACGTGATATAAGTCGTTATTTTCCGTCTTCATACACGCCTCCAATGGTCATTAATGAAATGCCTGCAGTAATGTAATTCTAGTTGACCAGACCGAAAAGAAGATTGATCGTAGCGTCGGGGATTGAACAAGATATCTAACGTTAATTCCTTAACTTGGCCCACCCGCCAACTGCAAACAGGCAATTGACAATCTTCTTAAAATGCAAATTGATGATACTCTACTTCTCTCTCCGAGTTCACAAAAAAAACTTAAACCACTAGTCATAGTTATACCTCTGCTTTTTTCACTATTAATAACCACTTGTAGCGGCTTGATAAGCGTGCACACGTAGGAGGTTCTTTGACTTACAGAGTAGATAGCCAGGAAATTAAGATTAATTTAAAATGGAATAAATTTGCAATGTGTAAAACAAGGAAGCGCAAATGCACTTCTCGTTTACCTGCTTTTGCTCCGTGAAACACTTTTGCACTGAAAAATCTATTCTGATATTAATTTTACATGATTCACACGATTTATTGAATATATCACCAAGCACATGTAGACATTCCGCTTTTCCATAGACCTCTTACTTATCAATTGGTACCCACTCTAGCTATTAAGGGTTGGAAATTATCTCTTCGCTTATAACGTAATTAAACTCCATTTTGTAAGGCTTACCATGAATTCGTGAAACCATTCCGCATAGAAGAACCATCTGCTTGTCAAATTTTACCCCACGTCCACGGAATTTTTGCTTACGCACCACTCGAATTTCCGTTTCTGGCTCTGTGTGTACATTTTTTCATTAAAACGACCCTGAATGATAAAATTTGAGCTGATGAAATCTCCTCAAATGGCCTTTACGTAGAGAGAAAATGGATTTGAATTGCTCTGATGACGCCGTTTGATTTTCAGCATTTTAGATTTATTACTTCCACTAAAATTCTCTGTCGATTATGATATAACTCATCGCCAAATTATTCTTTGTCTGTTAAATCAACGAATCGGCCGTTAGTAATGTTAAAGTGTTTTTATTATGAAACAAAAAGTAAGAATAAACTGATTATGACTGTAATAATGGTTGGTACAAATGTAAGTAGCACACTACTTTAAATATAAACGCGCTTGGCTACTAATATCATTGTAGTTTTCATTGCATTAATTCATTCCGGGTTACGTCTTGTTTTCTTTTAAGATGTATAAGCTAGAAGCTTGGTCAAGACCGAACTTATATCTGTCTTGTAGGGAAATGTTTCTATGGACATTCAAATCAAATGCAATATAGTGCATTGTGGATTTTCCGATGATAATAGCTTGTTTTCGGGTGTTTTGAGCAGATATTAATGTTAGTTACGTCGAAAATTATAAAGGTTTTTGAGGGAAGAAATATAAAGGCAAATATGGAGGCAAGGTAAATGTTGGAAACACCACTGAGTGCAGGCAGAAATAAATCTCCGCTTTCGAGCCCGTTGGTAGTCCGTTTTATTTAAAGTACTTTAAAGCACTTTAATGACCTTATTTATAGGAGGTACTGGCGTGGGCAAGTATCGTTGTTGAAATTGACGGTTTCAGTGGTCCTTTGTTCACGACTCCGTTGACAAAGGCGGCTGGTGCATTCGAATTGACTTGGCATCATGGAGGGAGGACATATGTGGTATCGTCACACATGAAGGTCCCGGCAGCCACTGTGAAGAACAGCAATACGTAATAAAACCCCTAACAGTTCCGACCTCTTTATGGCCTGCAATCTAAGGGAGAAAGCGGAAACATAACCCCAGCAGATGTTACCAGGTCAACAACATCCTAAGGCAATGGAAAACTCGTCCGGTGGATGTGGATCCAAACGAATCTCGTTTCATCTACTTAATATGCTGACCGTGCAGTCCAGGAGTCTCTGACTAAGATTGTTGACGGGACCGCCAAGAAAGAGCTAGTTCCTGCATCCATCGACGCTGCCAATGTGAACTTTTAGAGGCCCTATTTAGACCTCTGGTGAACTGACGACACCATCACTCCACCGGCATGGGGCTACCTTCAGGGCCACATGGTAGCCTCGGCACACCTTTACAAGACAAACGATTTTCATCAAGCTCCCAATTGTTGAGGAACTAAATAATATCAATGAAAAACATAGTTTTTCACAATGGACCATGGAAATTTGGCTTTGTCGCCACAAAATTTCAGTGGTTTGGCCTCTGGCATTAAGCCTACGCTCAAAAACACTTGATCGCTTTAAAAAAGCATATGTCACACTTTACTAGCCTCAAATTTATGGCCCACAAGGAGACCGTTCCTTAACGAAGGGAAAGGAGGTCTTTTGACGCATGAACCGATAGTTATATCCAACAAAACTAGGATTAATAATGAACTCCGTTTCAACTCGAACAACCGTTAAACCTGAAGACAGAGTCCAAAAATGACGTCAGAAGTTACGTTTACAAACTCCAGAGATTTTCCACCTGACGATTTCTTGGTGAAAGACACGGATTGCAAATAGATTAAGCAACATTTTTAAGAAAAATCATCCTCGCAAGGGAAAATGCAAATCGCCCATGTTTGCTGCAATAATCTGATCCTTCTCTGTCACCAGCAGGAAGTAGTAAAGCCTTGATACTATTTCACGATCAAATCTCCCATGGACGCCCGATCAGTCATTTAATTGACTGGACATTCAAGTGAGTGCAACAATTTCGAGGCACAAATCTTATTGCATTCAAAGGTCGTGATGATGACTCATCCCTGCGTCTGGTGGTGTAATTACACCTATGAGCACGGTTGTTTAAATGCCCTTAAACATTGTCTGTTTAAATTAGACCCCTGAGAAGCCCAACGAATACATTGACCTCCCAGGTTCCAGTGATATCATTTCCATGCTCACTACTAAGCAAGAAGGTCGCAGCATGCCGCCATTCTCTTCTTCGGCGTCGTCTTCATCACCGACATACTCTGTCGGGCCCGAAAAGCACGAAGGCCCTGCCGCCAATGCTACCACCACCGACGTTAATGTGGTTGAAGGAGAAGAAAATGAAAATTTTATTGTTGACAGCGACGATGACTATGGCATGAGTGGTGAAGAAGGAGAAGAAAGCATTGAGGATGAGGGCTTCGTCGATTTTGAATTAGGCCGCTACGACTATAGTGAAAGGAGCGAGGTCCAAATGCGGTCCCTCTTTAAGGAATTGAAGGGAACCTTACAGTTTGATGTTTGCTACAACTGCACGCTGGACAGAACAAAGATTACCAATTTCCGCATATGTTGTGAAGAACTGGAGTGCGACTTCGACGAATTCGAAATCCTCGCTTTCGTCTGCGCGCTCATTGGTGTAGGAGGCAAGATGGACGAGACCGAGAACCCCATCATTCCGGGATATCACAAGGAGGACGCTATCAAAGCAGCCTTCCTCCATTTCTTTCGTAAGTTACTTTTATTATTACTATTATTACTCAAAACACTTGTTGTTGTTCTCTTTAGAGGAATTCGTGATGTGTCGGCATTCCTTAGAAATTCTTCTTTATTCATTAATTTATGAACTTAGAACCTGTTTTGGTATTTTCAGAATGACATGCTCTATTTCATCTCACCCATTAAACCGATGTGTAATTTAGATGGGTGAGCAATTCCTATTGCGTAGTAGTCATTTATGAGATATTAATGTTCAAACTCCTTATAATAAGTTCACTTCTGTAGCCGAGTTTGAAAATGCACCATCTTAATTAAATTGTTAGTTAACAAAAGAAAAATTTTATGAACACGTACAAAATGTGTAATGCATTAGAGGTATCCATTGTTCTGTGTTGACGAAGCAAAATTGATTTGAGTTTATTTGTTAAATGTATCAGAAGTGGTCGACTTAGCACCTTCAGAGGATTAGAAAATGATGAGCAGCGCTCCAATAGTTGTAGTTGATCTTCGTAAAGATGGACGACAGGGCGGCGACGACGATGATCTGGTGTAACGTGACGTGACGTGGCGTGAATGATGACAAATGTGGTAAAGGCAATATCACGTTTTGGGAGGAATAGAGGGCGAAAATGGGTTTTCGGGCTGCTTGTACTATTAAGTACTTGGTCGGCCGGTTGGTGAGGGGGAAGTAGTTTCGAAGCATTAGGAGAGGGAGGGCGTGGGAGGGCTGGTAAGTAGTAGGGATGGGAGGTGAAGAGTGAGTCGGGTGGTGGTGAGGAGCATGAGTGTGGTTGCACAGGTAATGCAGACGGGCCGAGCAGAGCGGTACAGGAAGGGTGGGGCGGGATGTGGTGGCAAATATATGTCTTTTGTGATAAGGTATGTGCAACTGCTCAGCACTCGTCCGGCCCAACGACTGAGACGAACGCACTGGGCGTTGGTAATCAGCCGCGCGATCAACCAGGCAACCAGCGAAGTCAGCACGCGCACCGCACGTAGCGGCGAGCGCTGAGCTGACAGCCCGAAGCCGTTTCACGCTGACGGGCGGACGACACGTGTCTTCATCGCGGTTGAGTAGCCTTTATACTCATTGCACCCTTCCTTCTCTTTCCATCCTCCCCCTCACATCTTTCAATTTTTTTATCCTTTACCTACTTCATAAGTAGTATATTCAACCTCCATTTCTCTTCTTCACTTCTCCTTATTCATCACCATCACCGACACCATTCTTACCCATTGTCGAAGTTCCCTCCCCTCATTTTTGCTGAGTAACTACTTAAAGGCGATTTTTCGGCACGTTTGGAATCTTTATCACCATTTGGCACTCTAGCCTGGAAGATTCCCTTATCAAAAGTTGGAGGTGTTATTGACATTGTGAAAAAATCTCATTTTGATCACCCGACGATGCTTGTAATTAACAAAAAACATTTAAATGTCACAAATAGCTTTAAAATCCAGAAAAAAGGTCCAATTTTGTGTGTTGGAGACTGGGGAGATGGAGAATCAGAATGAAAAGGACAAAAGTGGTTGGGGGAGGTAATGACTAGCGATGTAGCCTACGAAGGGGACAATTCATGCAATTAAATGGGGGAATGTCTTCAGACGTAGCTACCTCATTGACAGTTGCTGTCGAACATCTTAAATAAAATTTTATAAGCAGCCTCGTTGTTTTCGTCTTTTATTTGAGATTCCGTGTCTAGCTGCCGAGCTAGGGTCGTCCAATTCGAAGTTGTCGTCCCTTCCTTCTCAGACTTCAGACTGCAATTTATCTGGGGTTTGAGTGGTATTAAGCACTTCCAGATCCTCAGTAACCTTTTTCTGCTTTAGTTTGCCAACGATTTGGTAGTCGACCCTATCCCGGCTCTTAATGGCAATTAATAGTATTAATTAGTATTAATTTTGGTAATTAATGGTTAGTACGTTCGAATAGGCTCTTGATAATATTCAGGTTTGTATGGTGGAATAATCCAAATTAATATGCACGACTGAGCTTAGGGAAAACTAATGCTAAAATCGTGCTGGAGATAATTTTGTCACCTTGGGGTAACAATTGGCTCTCTGTATATATAAGGTATAGATTAATATAACAAGAGATTTACACAAACCCAAGTCAAAACAGAACTATTGATAGTGAAATAGTATTACTTTTCTATTGTAATTTTCACCAAACAACATAGTTATCCAATTTGTTATTATCAACAGTCTGCTTAATAGACGTTAGCATGCTTACGATGTGGTACGGATTGACAGGGGTTTCGACCATGTTTTTGTGCAGAGAGTGGTGCTGGGGTCTTTATCAAGCCGAAACGTTGCTTTATACGCCATTGTCCATTGTGCTTTGTTCTCATCACTGCTCATCACTGTACATCGGTAAGGCGATAGATAAGGCCCCTAGATGAATGTCCGTTCCTATCGGAATTCAGGAAGTGCAAATTAGCATCAGTGCCTGAACCTCGTAAACCACCTTCTGCAAGTTCCTACGTGCACACCCATTTCTCTCGATAAACCCAGTCAATATTTCAATATTTCTTCTTCGAAACTTCCTTCAAGGCCATTCACTTTCGAGGTTACATTCACGAAGGTGTGCAAGTGAGACAGTCTTTTTAACCCACATCCCCATTCGAAGTCGCCATTTGTGATGGCCTTTAGAAATCACAACTTCAAATACCCATGTTATTGGCCTAATGCAATAAAACACATTACCAAATAGATCATAAACTGGTTTCCAATAAGCCTTTTCGCCGAAAGTTCTGTGCTATACGCCAGGCCATAAGATGAGTGTTCTTCACAATTTTCTAACAATGTACTTCATAAATTACTACGTTTGTCACACAACGACTACTCATCCTTCTTATTCTCTTCCTCTTCATCGAAGAGACACTTAAGCATGTACGCATGACTACACAGTAGAGATGTGAAGGCACACAAGGCACGCGAGAAAGCACCTGCCGCTGCCGTCACAGCTGCCTCCGCCGTCGCAATCACCACCGCTGCTGGTAGTAATGGTTGTGTTGTTGCTGAAGGTGGTGGTGGTGGTTCTGTTGGGCATGGAGATAGTGTTGGTTCAGACATTCGTGGCTACAAACCCTCTCGACACCAGATTAACCGCGAGGCCCAGCATTAGGCATCAGGAGAAGCCCCCGCAGCGGTTGTAGTGGGAGAAGCGCCATCGGCGGAAAGCCGCTGTGTCAAATGCTGCCGATTCGGTGGAGTGCACACCACCGCCGCCCCCGGCGCCAACAACGCAGATGCAGATGATGCCTCCTGCTCAACGAACAACTGCCACTCACATCTCAGTGATACAGAGGAGCTTAGGATTTGCAGGAATGGGGGCTTTTTCGCATCTCAGCCATTCAACTCTTTTCCCCAGTTCTTTCTGTGATGAAGAAGCCAGGCTTTCAAAGGCCTCCGACTCAAACCCGTTCCCCGTCCCCCGTCCCTCTCTCCTTTCTCTACTACGTTCATCTCGCTTCTCTATCCAATTTCTTTAACCTACGTCTTTTAACTTGACAGAGTTCGATTTTACTGCCTTCTTATAAGTGTTGTTATATACCCTATAGTTCATCTATTTAATGTTGTGTTAGATCTTTATGTACAAACTTGCTAGTCGATCAACTTCTTTGGATCATTTATTGAAATTAAAACCTCCTTTTTGTGGCCATCCAGTCACTGTAGAGATGGGCAGCCTGCGCTCATCTTGAATGTCAGCGTGGCGCCTTTCCGCATCAAAGAATCCTAACTTAGATCCCTCTCAATATTTTCAGCCTTACTTTTCCCAATCACCCGATGCTCTATCATTGGCACATACCTTTGTTTATTCGCCGTGAATTTATCCACGTTCTCGCGTTTCAAATTTGTGTTAGCTGCAACCATTCCAGATACAGTGATACAATCCAGTTTTGCTTTTGCCCCCACCCTTGTAATTACTCTTCGTCTCGAGCTATTTTAAGGCCTACAAACATTCATCAATTTTCTTGACCTTTATCCCTATTTTCGTCTCTAGCACTTAATGGCCAATAAAGTGGGGTACTTGGGTCAGTTCGATTGCTCATACTTCTATCAGATGTTTACGTAGCTCACTAACAACCCCTTTTACGCTAGTAATTTCAAGGCTGTAAATAGAATGTCATTTTAGCCACTCATACGATGGAGTTTCGTTGGATATTCCACGGAGTCTGTTTCCTTGTCAGAATCTGGTTCACGTTCAAAAGTTTTAAAATGCTTATTTACGGAATTCAAGGGTATTATGTAAGTAAATAGCATAGCTCTATATTTGCGAACGAAATAAAAATAAATGGAAATTTGTATTTCATGAAATGTATGCAAAGGAAAGATTGGAGAAGATAAAATAGCCTTTTAATTTATTTTGCTGATACATCCTAAATGCGACGTTCTTTTCAGTACTTGGGGTCATTATTACAATGAAATAAAAAAGAATTTCTCGTCCACGTGCAGGAGTAAGTGCCTCAAATGATTTCATATTCATAATTATATTTATTTATATTTATTTATTTATTCATATGTAATAGGGTTTCGATCTTGTCAATTTAATTTCATTTTATACCATAGTAGCCCACTTGTTTTCATATACACAAGCATGCCCATAAAATTATTTATTGGGCATGAATAGCAATTTTTGTGCATGCCGGTCATAGTTTTATGGCACCCTGGAGGGTGCATTATTTAAACGGCTTCTGCTAGTGGTGTTCATAACAAATTTGGCTATTGTATATAATTAATCAAGGATATATTTTTGGTTACGGATGTCATTTACATAAAATTAATTAGCTTTGACTATGAAGTATGTTTTTAAATGGCCTCAAACACATACTCCTCCCATTAATGTGATCCAGTGGTTCTTCTCTCTGCGGCTAATTTCACTGAAGTGATGGGGTATGCGTTACCCTCTTATGTATTCTTATAACTCACCCTTGCCTCGGTTGCCTTTGCCGAAATACACCGTACTTGGGTAGCGGATGATTTTGCAAAGGGACGTGAAAGGAAAACACACTTAGTGGCGTTCGTGTGCTGACTATTTCATTATAATCGAGAAAACCGTCCCTCTAATAATAGAAGTAAAGTGCTGAGGACACATTTACGTCCCCAAAATATGGTAAAATATATATTACAAATTAGCCAGATTTAGGATTCAAAATTAATATTTATCACCTGTTTGTTACTAGATGCTTTCAGGAAACGGAACATGCCAGATGTGCTTAATATATTTTCGAGAAAAAATCTTAACTAAAGCAATACTGTACCATTTGCATTAAAAATGCAAATAAATCAAACTTCGTATTGAAATGCAATGTTGTCGATAATTAAAATTTCGTATAAATTACCTTCAAACAAATAAATCTCATAGAGCGATAAGCATACCAACTCTTGTATTAAAACAATCCTGTAAATTACTCTGGCTTTCAATTCATCACCACGAACAGGGCTGGTGTACTTTTTTCTCCTTCCCTTTAATCCAAAGTTTTCCTTTCTGGTTGTAGACAATAATTGCAAGTTTCATGTCAAATCCCTGACGATCTTACTGGTGCGCAGTAGTATTTTTGGAAGAGTTAGATGGCAAACACGTTCTAACAGAACCCTTTGATTTTCATTGCCCCTTCACATTCGTTCCAATAAAGTTGTTTCTCCTTTTAGAAAAGCTTTACTGAAGACCAGTTGATAAAGCAAATATGCCAGGAGACTACAATTTCTGAGGACGACAAAAACAAGTTAATTAATTCCTGTCTAAATTTCACCTTGAATTTCGCAATGCGACATTCGTTTTTACTTTAGTTCGATCGTGCCGTCGTTGAAGTGGGCGAAATAGAATAAATGGGGCTATTAACTGTATAGGCAACGAACAGGATTGGATTTTTAAATAGGGTTTAAGAAGTGCGATTCGCTAACTACCATAATTTCGTTTCAACTCAGCAGTACCTTGTTGCTGAATACATGCTATTCACTATCTGTGCCAAGTGGAATAGCCTTATCACAATATCTGTTAGCATAAATTATTTCACTGCTGTGATGTTTCACTAAATGTTCAGTGAGATTGTTAATGAGAGGAAAAACCAAGAGCATAATCCAGTGCGTGCTGTGAAAAGATATTTGCATGATGAGTGCTATCAAGGCCACACACCTACGAGAATGTTTTTAATACGTGGAAAGAAGATGAAGCAACATCATGTGCAGTTACGCCTCAGGCTTCGTATTGTGGCTGGGAAGGGCGGATCTCGGGGCACCGCTCAAACCGCTCAAAGACGCCTTGTCGATTTGTATCTGAGTTTTAGTGGAAGCGGTTTCAGTGCTCGATTTAAGATTAAAAAGAGCCTTAAACTACCGGTAGTCTGCTCAGTTGTTGACGATCCGGGTCGAATGTCTGCCATGGTTTCATATATTTGCGTCAGAGTAAATTAGGCTTGAAGCTCACTTTGGAAGAATTCCCTTGAAAAATTCACTGGTACTTCTCCTGAGGTGTTAATTGCATTGTTGGTCCCATGGAGTTGGTTTTGCTACGAATTTACATCACAACGTTGGGCTTTGAATGGTCGGTTGCTATTGGCAAGCCAACTCTATTGAGTTACCTCGACCAACACTATTTAGGGATTTATATTGGTCACAGCTTAGTAGTTTTCATCTATTAATATCAAGTATGAGTTAGGAAGTAATAATTTATTTAAGTGGTGATAGGAATTTATTAGTACAGACAGCAAATTAAGAAGGTATTTCAATAGGTGATCAGTACAGACTTTACTTCCGCTATCTATGAATGCCACTACAAGTCAAACTACTTTCCCCTTAATCAAACTTATATGGCTTGTACACGGGGTCTATATTGCACACCAACGGCAACGGGGGTTCAAGCAGACTACGGCAAGACTATTATAATAGGGTTAAAAATAGGTGATAGCCTTTTTTTAAAGCAGAAGACATTAGCAGGACTATCTCTAATTACAAAGTTTTAATTGTAGCAAGGAAACAATATCCGATCCAGTTGACGACAAAAAAACATTCGCATATACGGCCCTATTCATAGGTATATAGTCTACATGCAAGGGCTTTTGGGCCACAAGGCAAAATACTAGTAGGAAAACAGGTGACTAGGTACCTGCCCACACTCAGCTCTTTCCGCCGCCACCCACACTTTCGACGCTGTGACCGCTACATCAAACTTGGCCAGCTCGGACACTGAGTGAAATTGCGTCGAAAAAATCGCATTACATGAATTAGAAAATATCTTAGTGATTTCTCCTAATTGGCATCTCATATTTTGCCAATTTGTAGCTCAAGAACCATCTCAGAGCACCTGTAATGTTTTTTTCATACCCGTCATTGCCGTCGAAGTCTATTTTGCATACTAGCAAACGTACCGAATAGCACAATGTGCAGCAACCGGTGCAAGGCTTGAGATCAATTTAAACGGGGCCCCATCACGATTAAGCTGTTTTCACAATAATTTCCAAAATAAACATCTGTATTTCATAAGATATACCCTACAATGGCTGTAAGAATTAGCTGATTTTGAAATTCAAAAGTCCAAATTTATTGTGCGGTACGCAGGCTGATTTTTAAACTTATAGTACAGCAGATGAACGACGTAATAGAGGTTACAAATTACTATTTTTACTGCTTAAAATGTCATTTGTAGGTTTAAAATGTACAGTTATATTTAATAAGCTTAGGCAAGCATAACTGTATTTATCACGCCTTTATTATGCCTATCCATTCCTTAAGAACTGCTAACTCAGGAAGACACAGGCAAACGATTTAGATAACTCCTGATAACTCATATCTACAATATTTTCTTCAAGTCTTAAATATCATTTTCACTTTAAAAGCTCTTCATCACCGCGATTTACAATACAGAAGCGGCACCAATGCTTTAGAGATATAACCAAAGGAGGGGTCACTGTCTATTGGTTTGAACGGGAACGATGTTACAATCAGTGCAGCTTATTAAATAGAAAAATATTCTGCAATGTCACCCAAAATTGACTTTCATTGTTGATTTTCAGATTTGGCATGGATGTGTAAACACATTTGCATGCCTGTAAATATTTG